>JAZHEH010001269.1:0-30751 GCA_036589455.1 Ateles fusciceps
GCCAGGCAGCAGAAGACTTTGAAATGGGCTCATCAAAAAGGTCTTCAAGTAGATCCCTCTGTTTTCTCTGCTTGGAGTTGGGTCCTCACTGTCCTTCTGCCATTATCCCCTTCTTATGCAATTGGACAGCAGGAGTGAGGCTCTGACTCTCAAAAATTGAAAGAGCCTCTGTCTCACCAATTGTACACATTGAAAGTGACAAACAGGAGAGAGGAGGAGAGCGGGTCTGTGTCACTTCCATTAGTAACAGAAACAGAGACTCCAATACAAAAAGTTCTGGGCGCTGCAGCTATAGCTGGGGGAGCCCTAGGACCCTGTGCGTCTCCTATCACCGTAAGGCCCAATCCAAACAATCCACAACAACTAGTTCATGAACACACTCCAGTAGAATTTAAGCTATTAGAAGAATTAAAAGCTCACGTGGTTAATAACGGAGTACGGAGCCCATTTATTTCAGGATTGCTAGAATCCGTATTCGGAGCTATGTGCCTCCTACCCTTTGATATAAAGCATTTATCTGGCACTTGCTTGTCTGCTAGTACATATTTGACATGGACTCTAAACTGGCAAGAAATGTGTGCGGACCAGGCTAGACAGAATCGTGCCACTGGACACACAAAATATTACAGAGGATATGCTATTGGGTAGTGGTCCTTATTCAGATTTGGTGCAGCAATTGGCACTCCCAGATGCTGGTTACCATCAGTGAGCCTTAACTGCCAAACGAGCCTGGGCCACCATCCCAGAGGAAGGGGTCTCAGTGCAATCTTTCCTACATGTCCTGCAAGGATGGCAGGAACCCTATGCAAATCTTGTCGCATGAGTACAGGAGGCAGTGGGGCACCAGATTCCTCATACCACTGCCACAGAAATACCTTTGAAAATGCAAATGCAGATAGTAACCGTGCATTGGCACTGGTAAAATGCACACAAAACTTGGCAAAGTTTCTCAAAGCCTGCCAGGATGTAGGAACTGAGTCCCATCGTTCTGTGGTGTTGGCTCAAGCCATGCTAATATAGTAGTAAAGAAATCTAAAAAGGCCAAGGATTAAGCCCTAAACTGGAAACATGTTACAACTGTGAAGAAATCGGGCATTTTAAAAAGGAATGTCATCTTCATTAGGTATTTCTCCTAATGCTATTCCTCCCCCACTCCCTGCAAACCACCAAGGCACGTGTATACCTCTGTAACAAGCCTGCACATTCTGCACATGTACCCCAGAACTTAAAGTATAATTTTAAAAAATAAAATTTTAAAATTTTTTAAAAAAGGAATGTCGTGAGACTAGTGGGCAAAAGGAATCTTGTAATGTGATACCCCCAGCCCGCAACTGAAAAAAACGCCAGGAATTTGCCCTTCCTGTAATAAAGGAAAACAATGGGCTAATCAATGCTGCTCAAAATTTCATCAGAACAGCACTCTCCTGTTGGGAAATGAGATGTGGGCCTGGACCCAGGCCCCTCAAACAATGAGGGCGTTCCCCATCCAGACCACAACCCCACTTCAGGGGTAGGTCCCTGGAGGAACCTTGATTCCCTCTCCCCCAGGAACACCCGCAAGTGCAGGATTAGATCTCCCAGTTAGAGAATGAGCCACATTAGTTGGAGGAGACAAACCCACCAAAATTCCCACCAGCATCTGGGGACCTTTGCCAACAGGATATATGGGATTAATCTTGGGTAAAAGCCGTCTTAACTTACAAGGCATTACTGTTGTCCCCAACTTGTTGACTCTGACTATGAAGGAGAAATTCACGTAATTGTAATGTCACAGGATCTCTGGGTTTTGGACCGGGGGAATATATTGCTCAGGTATTGCTCATTCCCTACAAGTCACACCCTTCTTCACGAAATGGGAGATGAGGAAATCCAAGATTTGGGAGTACAACTACACGGGAAGTTTACCTATCCTAACCCATAGCTTCTAATCAGCCCACCTGTGTAGTGCCAATTAAAGGAAGGAAGTTCTGTGGGCTTATGGACACAGGAGCGGATGTATCAGTAGTATCTAAAGACAACTGGCCCCCACCTTGGCCCTTGAAATTAACCTCTACATCCTTAGTGGGAATCAAACTGCTCAAAGTGTTCAGCAGAGTACTGAAATTTTACCCTGCCTCGGTCCAGATGGGCAATCATGTGCTTTTCAAACTTACGTTGCAAATATAGCTGTTAATTTCCGGGGCTGAGACTTACAGCATGGGATATGAGGCTTACAAATGAGAAAATTGATAACCCAGGATTTAAAATGTTGAAAAAGAGTTACCAGAGTGGAAAAGGCTTAGCAAAGTCCCTGCAGGGAAGCCCTGATCCAGTATCTATAACTGGGCAAACAAATAGAAAAGGGCTGGGCTTTCAGGATTTCTAATGGGGGTCATTGATTCTTCTCCTCCACCCACCTCTTTGCCATTAGAGTGGCTGACTGATACCTTTAGGGGTGGATAGTGTCCCCTATCACAGAAAAAATGGACTCAGCTTCATCAGCTAGTAAAAGAACAATTTAATGCAAGACTTACAGAAGAGTCAGCCCTTAGAATTCACCAATATTTGTGATTCTGAAAAAGTCAGGAAAATGGGCGACTGCTGCGTGACTTAAGACCTATTAACACACAGAAGAAACCAATGGGTGCATTGCAGCAAGGTTTACCATCCCCAACAGCCATTCCAAGAGATTGGCCCCTCGTGGTTATACATCTCAAAGGTTGTTGTTTTACCATAAAATCACATGAGACGGACAAGCCTCGATTTGCATCCTCTGTGTCTCCTATTACTCAAAGAGAGCCTGTCTCTCACTATAGTGGAAAGTTTTACCCCAAGGCATGCTCAACAGTCCTACGTTATGCCAGCATTTTGTAAGGAAAGCACTGAAGGAGCCTCGGAGCATGTTTCCCACCGGCCACATCATGCATTACACGGATGATATTCTTTTGGCCGCTTCTACAAATCAGGTACTACACCAGCTATTTAGAGAAATAAAATGAGCCTTGACTAAATGGAACCTCAAAATGGCTCCTGAAAAGGTGCAAGCAACCTCCCCATATCAGTACTTAGGAACTATTGTTACTGAAAGAAGTGTTTGGCCTCAAAAGGTAGGTCTTTGCAGAGACAGATTACAAACTCTGAATGATATCCAGCAATTATTGGGGGATATTAATTGGCTGCAACCGACACTAGGTATTGGTCCTTATCAACTCAAACCTCTCTATCAAACACTCCAAGGAGATTCTTCATTAGATTCTGCCCGACAACTTACTGAGGAGGCAGAAGCTGAGTTGCAGCTTCTAAAACAAATGCTTCAGGAATGACATGTCTCCAGACTCCACCCACAAAAGCCTCTGCTTTGGTTTATTCTTCCCACTCCCCATTCTCCAACAGGACTTTTAGGACAGTTCATAGACAAAACGATAATGGTAAGAGAATGGCTTTTTCTATCCAATCAGACAGTAAAATCTTTCCAAGTTTATCTCATTATTTTTCCTTTTTTTTTTTGAGACAGTCTCTCTCTGTTGCCCAGGCTGGAGTGCAATGGCACAATCTCAGCTCACTGCAACCTCCGCCTCCCAGGTTCAAGCGATTCTCCTGCCTCAGTCCCTGAGTAGCTGGGACTACAGGCCTGCACCACCACACCTGGCTAATTTTTGTATTTTTTAGTAGAAACAGGGTTTCACAACATTGGACAAGCTGGGCTACAAACTCCTGACCTCAGGTGATCTGCCCGCCTCAGCCTCCCAAAGTACTGGGATTACGAGCGTGAGCCACTGCGCCCGGCCTTTCTTCAGTCACACAACTTATATAACAATGGGCAGACACAGATCAAAAATGCTTACAGGATATGACCCTGATACGGTTATTGTTCCCTTGGATTCCCAACAGCAGGCTGCGGCCTGGGAAATGTCGACTGCATGGCAAATCACTCTTGTGGAGTTTGTAGGAGTTAGAGGTAACCATTATCCATCAGTAAGATTTTGCAATTTTACAAAGTCCACCTTTTCATCCTCCCTGTGATCCCTCATCACAAGCCTATTCCTGGTAGAAATTCTTAGACGGCTCTTCTAAAGGCTGTGCAGCTATTTATGGACCTAAATATACTCAAACAATCAAGACCCCTGGAGTTTCAGCCCAACCTTCAGAATGATTGGCAGTTATTCAGGTTCTGCAGCTCACAGCTTTATCCCCTATCGATATTTTCTGTAATTTGGCCTATGTTGTAACTGTAGCCAGTCATACTGAGACTGCCACTATCAAAAGCACCCTAGAGCCAGAACTGCTTAACTTATAAAACTTCAACAAGTTATTCACTCTCATGCTGCTCCTTTTCATATTTCTCATATCCGATCACACACATAACTTCCGGGGCCATCATCTCTAAGCAAGGAGAAAGCAGACAAGCTAACTGGTTGTGTATTTCAGCAGGCCCAAGCTTCCCATGCATTACTACATCACAACACCTCTGCCCTCACCCACACGTTTCGTCTCTCTCCCAACCAGGCTCGAGGCATTGTGCAAGCCTGTCCCACCTGCCAACATATCCCTGGTGTTACACCCAAGGATGGATGTAACCCACGAGGCTTAGCTCCATATGCAATTTGGCAGACGGATGGTGAACATATAGCAGCCTTCGGCAAGCTCAGCTATGTTCATGTAACTGCAGACACCTACTCTCATATGTTACATGCCACATGTCAAACAGGAGAAACAGCTGGTCATGTCCAACGACACTGTCTGTCATCACTTGCCCACATGCGCATCCCTAAACAATTCAAAACTGACAATGAATCTGCTTGTGTCAGTCATGCTTTTCAAAACTTTTTACAATTGTGGGCAATCAAACACAAAACAGGAATTCCATACAATCCCCAACAACCAGGGATTATTGAGTGGGCACATCAAACACTACAATGAATGTTGAAAAAACAAAAAGGGGGAATAGGAGACAACTTACCAACTCAAACAAAATTACACTTAGCCTTGTTTGCATTAAATTTTTTGACCTCTGGTATGGATGGTAAGACTCCAGCAGAAAGACACTGGCAAGTGTTAGGGGAAAAGAGGCAAGTTTACCCAGAAGTGTTATGGAAATCCCCGGAAGAAGGATGATGGAAAGGCCCGGTGGATTTGCTGATGTGGGGACGAGGGTATGCTTGTGTTTTTACAGGAGATGGACAGATGGTGTGGGTGCCGTCCAGGTGTGTGTGACCATGGAACAGGAGACTGGAGGGATCATGGTGGCCAACCATGGGCGCAGTCCCTCCAGCACGAGCCATGAGCAAATGGATCTGAATGTGGAAACAGAATGAGGGACGACCAGAGTCACAATGATAAGCAAACCCATAACATGGGGACAGATCAAGAAAACCATCGCAGGAAGCTGGGAAACTGCTAGAACAGAAACCCCTGACTCCATGTTCCTGGCAGTGCTAGCCATAGTGTTCTGTGCAGGATGTTTTCCCTGTGTGGAGGCAAAAACATATTGGGCATATGTTCCCAACTCCCCAGGAGTGGGACCAGTACTCTGGAGTGACATTTCTCCTAAAGTATCTCATGAACAGGGAGCATGGGCTCCGGGACTGCTGACTCCCCCAGACACAGAACGATTAAATACAGAACAATAGCATCAATTTCACTGCCCCTTTAGAAGGACTCCATTTGTGTATCACCATGGATACGCTGCTCAACCATAGCTGTGGTGCAGTCCAATCTCAGGCATGGTTAAGTCACCAGGGGGAAAACTATGTATCTATTAGGCCTCAGCTCTATTAATATTACTGCCTTGTTTACTAATTACTCCCGGCCCCATAGCCCAAATTGTATTGATTATACGACATGGACTCCCTTTGAAAATTCTCACCCCCCTCCTTGGACCCAGTATCTTGGCCCACTGGCCAGACAACAATCCACATTAATAGGACGACATTCTTGACTGGGGTCCTTGTGGCCATTTAGATGGGAAAGATGTAAATCAAACCTCTTGGCATAAACGTTGTTGGCACTGGACCTTCAGCACCTCTTCTTTATACCAAACTGGGATTCAATCCCAATCTGCCACACGACTTGCTTCACATGGCACCGGCTTTAGCCCAGTCTTACCTCAGTGGCATTATCTAGGGAAGGGGCCCAATTCAGGAGTCAATTTGGAAAGCAGCACTCCCATTTATGAACGGCAGCATTTGGGTCGGAACACTATCCAATAATAGTAATTCTGTTCAACACAGTTTCAATATCACCTTTTGTGAGAAACCTTACCACTCAATTTACGGTTTGTGTTTTCAATCCTTATGTTTTTCTAGCAGCTAAGAAGGGTCAACTCCAGGTCATCATCACCCAACTGACTTGTGTCTCTTGTCAACTGTATCATTGCCTTAATCATAGTACTAGACAAACACACAACATATCTACCCTAATAATTCTAAGTCGTATTCCTGGATTATGGATTCCTGTCAATTTGTCTGAACCATGGGCTGCCTCTCCTGCTTTACATTTTGTGAAACTTCTTACCCAGCTCACTCAGTGTGCTCACAGAGCCTCAGGCATGATCATTTTCGCTATCGTCTCCTTGGTCACACTAATAACTTCTGTCGTAGTGTCCTCAGTAGCACTACAAAGTTCAATTCAGAGCCCAACATGTAAAAATTGGACGTGTACAGCCGACCACGCATGGATGCTCCAAAAAAATATTAATGCCAAATTACACACAGACGTAGCAACGCAAAAGACTACTGTTTTTCAGCCAGGAGAACAAGCACGAAGTTTGCAATCGCAGCAGCAATTGTGCTGTCATTTTAACCACACTCACATTTGTGTAACCAATTTGGAATACAATCACAGTGAATATCCGTGGAACCTTGTAAAGGCTCACAGCAAGGAGCTCTTACTCCAATGCTACTTTTGATTTCCGTGATTTACAAAACACAATTCTTGACTTGAATAAACAAACTCCTTCTTTAGAATCCTGGACAGAATTCCAGCAGGGCTTGGAGAGCCTTAACCCTTGGACTTATCTTAAACATAATCTCAATGTTTCTTTTATTATAGGATTAATGCTATTATGTCTGTTTTCTGTTCATAGTCTGTAGGATCGGGTGGACACCAACCAGTGATTGAAAGCTGCCCAGCCTGGAATTACCTTTATTCAATTAATACAAAGAACGAAAAGGAGAGATGCTGGAGAACCCAAGAATGTGGGGCGTGACCAACTCAATATACCTCTGGAGGCTACATGAGCAAACAGCAAACTGTCCTCATGAAAGCAGGATGTCAGGAAACTGACAAAGTGTGTCTGCCTCCAGAAGGAATGTTGAGGGCAGTCACGTCCCAGGTCCCGTGCTCCTTGAGGTCCTCTGTGCTCCTGGAGGTCATCTACCTGAACATCTGCAACCTGCTGAACAAGCAAAGCAGTCCCTGTGATAAATCAAGTAGCTGAGCGACAATCACCCCCTTCTTCCTATTCACTTTACTTAATAAATACGAAAGCTCACACCTGTAATCCCAGCACTTTGGGAGGCGGAGGCATGTGCATCACAAGGTCAAGAGTTTGAGACCAGCCTGGCCAACATAGTGAAACCCTGTCTCTACTAAAAATAAAAACAAAAATAACAATAAAAACAAACAACTGGGCATGGTGGCGGGTGCCTGTAATCCCAGCTACTCGGGAGGCTGAGGCAGGAGAATTGCTTGAATCCGGGAAGCAGAGGTTGCAGTGAGCCGAGATTGAGCCACTGCACTCCAGCTTGGGCCACAGTGCAAGACTCCATCTCAAAAAATAAGAATAAAATAAAATAAATATGAAGGGTTATAAAAGCTCAGGGCCTTTGTTCACTAGAAGCAAAGAGCCCCCTGACCCCTTCTTTCAAACAGAACCTTTGTCTTTGTCTTCAATTCCACGTTTGTCCTCCTTCGTTTATGAGATAACTACAGCGGAGCTCCATTGGGGTGAACCTGCAGAGGTCCCATGGGGCCGCCTCAATGTCAGGTCCTTCCTCACTCTGCGCCACCCCCCCACGCCCCCCCCCCCCCCAGTTTCAGCCATGTGTTTTTCATCTACACATTCAAAGAAATAAGTAGCCCTCTGAAATGAGCATTTATTGTAACCACTGTTAGTGTCCTCCAAAGCCATAGCTTCTATCACTGACCCAGCAGCCATCACACATACATGGTCAAGTATTTTCACAGAACAAACTAATCTCTAATGTCCCCCAAAAGCCGAAGAAGTCAGGTAACACAATAAAAAAGAGAGCAGGGTTTTAGATCTGACAGGAATCGTCCACTTAAAATTCTTGGGTTCCATGATTAAAAACTGTGGTTCCTCCCAAATAGGGGTGTCTGTGGCATCTTTTCTGTTTACCTATAGAAGCCCCAGGCTTTTAGAAATTCTTTATGTCCCCTCATGTGTCACCAAGGGTAGCAAGAGGAAGGAGGAACAGAGAGAAATAAACAGAAAGAGATTTCTAAAAAACAAGAGAGAGACTAAGCATGTAATTTTGAAAGATTTCAGTCTTCTGAAAACAAACTTTTAAAGATACAAAAGAGAAAAGCAGAAACTTTTTGAATACATGTTCAAGTGCTTTCTGAATATATACAGAATATAAATACATATGTCTTATATATATTTAAAGTGAATATGTATATTCTACATTAATAAATATTTAACAAATAAGGATATGACTTGAACACCAGTTCTTAATTAAGCTGACTTTTCATCATAGACCTCTTTTTAAACATTTTTCTTTTAGCAACCAAACATATCTGAGACACAGCACCAAAGTGTGTTAGTAGCAGTGAATCTGTACAAGTCTGCAGCAACCTCAATTCTCGCCTCTTCAGAAGAAAGAATTTGACCAAGAGACATTAGGCCAAAGAAGAGATTGAGGCAAGTTTTAAAGCAGGAGTGAAAGTTTATTAAAAAGCTCCAGAGAAAGAATTAAAGTACACTTACAAGAGGGCCAAGCAGGTGACAAGAGATCAAGTGTGTGATTCCATCTCTGACTTAGGATTTTGTAAGTTGGCATAATTCTGGGGTCTGAATCTCTTATCCCCTTCTTCCTCCCTTGGAGTGGGCTGTTGGCATGCACAGTGGCCTGCCGACACTTGGGGGTGGGGAGCAGGAGCAGTGCGCTCACCAGAGTCAAACACATGCTCACTCGATGCCTTTTTCCCTTATCAGCCAAATGCTCCTGAAAGGTCATACACCAGGAAAACTCTGCCATTTTGTCTCTTGATGCACATGCTTGAGCTCACTCACACAACTTCTGAGAATTTGTCAGGAAGCTGCTTATCACCTATTTATCACCTATTTCTGGTGTTTCTTATCTGCTGGGGAGACTGCCTTTCTCTGGCACTGGCTGTGACCAATTATTATTTTAGAGAGACAATTAACAACCACCTGACCATCACCTGATGTTCACTTGACATTCCTGGTGTATGGGGATGGGAAGCTCTCTCCTGCCCTGCTTAAGTCTCATGAGCTACCTACTGAAACATGTTCAGACTTCTTATTATCTGATAGCTAGGACAAACATCTGATATTTATGGATTTTAAATTTTTTTCTTTACCAGAATTATCCTCCTAATTAAACTAATAAGCCTTAACCAAGATTATGGCTTATCCAAGGATGTATGAGACATCTCGAAAGAGGTGCATGAGTACCACAGAAACTCAAAAATCAAACAAATATTAGAACAAAATGGCTGTTTCCCTGACCCAAAAATTAAAATCAGGCCACAACAGTGAAAGCAGAGCATGGAATTTTAACTATTCAACCACAAGGTAAGGGTGGCTTTTACTCATATGCCTTCAGGGAATCTAAAGCAAGAAGTTTGAGCTTACAAAGGAAGTTAACTTCGTTTTAGGTCAGATTTTGACTTTGTAATTTAGTCAAGAAACATTTTAAAGCTAGCTCTGCCACTATAATGTGCCTTTCTTTGAAATTTGATCCTCCCATCAACATTTGAAATAACAGATCTCTAAAATATATATATATTTTTTTAACTTAGAAGTCCAATTTAATGGGTCTTTACTTCTGGCCATGGACAATTAGAATTTCCAGTGGTGTATTGATTCTACGTGACTCAATTCAACAGCCTCTTCAGTGAAGATGCAGTCCCAAAGATCCTCTCCTCCCCGGTCCCAGTGAAATAAAATATTGACTCCCAGGAATAGGCTAGGAAAGCAAAAGACTCTTGTTGCCACAGTCCTAACTAAACAGCAACAGTTGGGATGACCAAAGCCCCTTATGGATGAAACTTATTATGACAAAACCTCCCAGGAGCTCGATACATTTGAAACAAACAAAACATCTTGAGTTCCCAGCTACTTGAAGGCTGGTCATTTTATGTGACTCAAACAAACAAACTCCACCGTATGATGCCAGCTAAAATAGAGTGCTCTCACTTTGTCACAAATCAAGCCTTCAAAGACAGAAGACGAGAGGAAAGTTTATCCAGTACGCAACAGAGGAGGGAAAAAATAAAGGGAAAAATTATTTCCGGAAGTGAAAAATTAAATATGAATATTCATATCCTCAAATGACTAAAAATACACCAGGGTCACTAAACCAAGACTACTCAAGCACGAATCTTCTCCCATTAGTCAAAATTTTGTGGCAAAAGCAGTGATTTTTTTACCATTCAACTGAAAAGACTGCACAGAGAGAAGCCAGGAGTCTTGAATGTCATAAATTCTTACCCTTTTGCTGGCTGATTATTTTCCAGCATACCAGCTTGCCCCCAGACCGGTGATGGTGGGACATCAGGTTTTAGTGGCAAGACAGGTTATGGGAGAGAGAAAGGAAGTGTCACCAGCCAAGCTGCTCTTGTATAGATAAAACCTGGCATGTAGAAGCCCACAGAGAAAATCAATGCTAAGTAATGATTTTGCATCTTTAAAGTATCAGATTCAGCTAATTGTTTCCAGTTGATTCTGCCCTAATCAGATCCAGATTAGGGAAGACCTGCCTGCATAAATAGTCTCTATGATGTAAATTTTTTTTCCACAAAAGGCAGCTTTGCAGGGCCCCTTCTGCTCATTGGCTTTCTGACAGCTGTCTCAAAATTTGTCAAACAAAGATATTTTGTGTTAAAATATTTTTATTTCCTTCAACTTGCAGGTGTTTCTAGAGGTGGAATTTGATGTTCTGCAGTTGCAGGGGTTTCGGCCAATTTAGAGTCCTGACTGATTATAATCTAAAGCTCCTGTTGGATTTGACCAACTTGAAAGGTGTCAGGACACCAAAGGAAGAATGATGAAAACCAAAAACACACATAGCGATTATACTAATTACACACTGCTGAACACTCTAAGCCTAATGAGAGGTTAGAGCCAAGTAGCAGTGAACCTTAACCTGCAGCTACCAAATTCTGAAACAAAACCCCACACCAGCTCCTGACCTAAGACCAAGCTGAAGGCTGCTCTTGATTGTCACAGGAGCAGAAATCTCACTTCTTAGGTGGCTCACGCCTGTAATCCTAGCACTTTGGAAGGCCGAGGTGGGTGGATCACCTGAGGTCAGGAGTTCAAGACCAGCCTGGCTATCACGGTGAAACCCCATCTTAAAAAAAAAAAAAGAAAGAAAGAGAGCAAACCTCCATCAGTAAAGGAGTTCCGTGGCAAAACAAAACTCAGATATCAAATAAACAATTGGGGAGAGCAGGGACCTCGAGAGGAGGTAGAATCCGATTCTACAGTCAGAGTTAAAGCTCTATAGTTGGTACTGAGCACCAACAGGAGAATCACTGCAGGTCGAAAAGGCTAAGCCCCACTCAGAAGGCCCCTATTTTGTTCCCCCAAAATGTAAAACAGAATGAGTGACTGAGGTAAGTGTCTGAGTCCATTGAGTTTTATCGAACCAGAGAGCTTGAGAATGCATTCTGGCAAAACATGAGTCGTAAAGCATCTCCATGACTTGTCTTGTCTTTGAAGAGGTTTTCAGGAGGCCTGATATGTAAACATCCTCTTAAAGGGGATACGGCAGATGGAAAGAGACAAGTAGGAGGAGAAATGATTGGTCTCTTCCTGTCTTTCTTTTGTACTTGGAAAATAAAGCTTTATCAATGTGAGACCTAACGGGATTTAGCGTTAGGAGCTAGACCTGGATTGCACACCTAAGGTTACAATTGATGTGACCTTGTTTTATGGGAGGATGTACATCTTGAAAAGCTTTGAGTTCAGCAAAAAACATTTTGTGAGGGCAGTCATCCAGAGATGCCTGACGCTTTTGTGCCTTTCTGTGGGGTTCTGACAAATGTACAATGCATTCACACAAGGTCGCAAAGTAACAGTTGTTCATTTGGGGGAAAACAGGTGGCCTTGCGTGACTCAATCTACAGGCTGGACTATCTCTTTGGTGTAAAGAGTTTGACAATCCTGAGATTTTTATGTTCTTTTACATAATTATACACATTGTACTTCCTGGGTGTGAGATAAATGTGTGAAAGACATCACAGCTGTCTACACTTTACAATTTCATTGTCCTTCGCTTCTTCCTCTGTTGGGTTACACTCCTCTGTTTATAAATCACTTACTCAGTTGTCTTCCCAGAAAAACAAATCACCTGAAGTCCTTAAAGCACTCAGTTTAATTCCAGGTCATTTTAGTGATTAGCGGGTATAAATATTTAATGAAGGCTCATAGAAAAGTTTTGATAAGAGCCTTCATACCACCCACAACACCTTTCAGGACCACTGATCTATAAAAATGAAGAGGAAAGACCCTGCTACATGCTGGAGAACTTTCTGTTTGCAGCTTATACAATGAGAGAGCCCCTGCCCTCTCCCAGGCTCCCTTTCCTGGGTCTTTAGCAGCCACGTCCTGCGTGGTCCCTGAGCAACACCCCCTCTCTGCTGCACCAGCCATGAGGAAGGTGGGACAGTCAACTAGGCAAAGGACAGAGGACACCCAAGGTGGGCAGACAGAACACACCCAGGCCTAAGCCCCAGCTCAGCTGCCAGGCCCCAGAGAATAAGACGATGGCTCAGAGGGTTCCTGGAAGCTTGGGACCCACAGGCCCCACTGACCAATCAGCACAGGCCTCCCTTTCCAGAAGACATGGGACATTTGCCCTGCACACCTCAAGGAAAAGCAATTTTATCTAGGACACCCAGGTAATTGAATGTCCATCCTTGGAAGCTGTAGCCAAGCTTGACACAATGAGAGAGAGGGAGGATCCCTCTCACCAGCCAGCACTCAGCAGGGTCAAAGCATGTCAACATGTATCCCTGTGACAGGGTCTTGGTGCGGTCCAGACTGCTCTGAAGTGGGGGAGCCAGATGGGGATAGGAGAGGGTAGGGTGTTCAATTTTACTCTTTGACTTGGAGCCATGAAGATGGCAGGACTCTGAGGGCCCAGGGCTGTGCTTGCCCAACCTACAGAGTGTGCATTTGTGTGTGTTTCTTTGTGTGTGTGTGTGTGTGTCTGTGCATAGTGTGTGTAGAGGTTGAGTGAATCACTGCTGAAGGAGACCAAGGCCTCAGCAATTCCCAGGGGCTTGAAGTACAGACAGAAGGCAGAGGGAAAAGGAGGGACAAGGAAGCAAGACTGAGAGGAGAAGGGACAGAGAGGTATCCTTAGCACAGACCCTATCCATTAGCCTGAGAAGTGCTCCTGCCCTGGGAAGAGGCTCACTGCAGAAGAAAGAATGGCGGCAGAGCTGACAGCTGTGCTCAGAAAGTTTCTGGATCCCAGGCCACTCTCCACAAAGAGGAACAAGCAGGCAGCAGAGACTGCAGAGCCCCCATCGGCCTCTCTGTGACAATGGCGCATCCCCTTGCAGGGGCTCCTGCTCACAGGTGAGGAGAGAACTTCCTGGGAGAGAACATCAACAGGAAGCACAGTGACTAGCTGGGGTGTCCTGGGAGGACGGGACTCTGAGAGGAAAAAGGGCTACTGTCATAGCCTGCACAGGGGGAAAGGACACCAGAGGTGGATATTGGTCAAAACAAAAAAATCATATTGAACTGGAATTGGTTAAGAGGTAGGAAAATCTCAATTGTTCTCCTTTCCTGGTTAATCATCACTGGCACTACATTTTGAAAAATGATAATAACTGTATCAGATAATACAATAACCAGGACATGAAACATTGTCCTCAGCCACCAACCTCAGAAATTGGAAAATAAACCCCACGATTTAGAGAACCGTAAGAGCTCTCATGAACTCATTTACAAGAATCTGCAGCCTATCCTAGGATCTTGGATGCAACCAAGAATAAACAAGTCCCAGCTTTCACAGAGCTCAGGCTCTCGTGGGGGGAGAAAGACAGACATCCAAGAGATCTAAAATGTGAGGTTAGGTGTTGACAAGAGCCCAATACGAAGCAGAGCAAAGAAAAGTAAAACAGGAAGACCCAAGGTCTCTAGGGGAAGTGTCAGAAAAGGGGTCTCTCAAGGACACCCTGATGTGAGCAGGATCTGAGGGCAGTGAGGAGGAAGCCATGCAGACCCCTTTGGAAGAGGACTCCACACAGGGAAATGCCAAGGTCAGAGGTGTTGAAGGAATGGGGGTCATGCTGCTTGACCCAGTAGGAACACACACACACACACATTTCAAGGTTGAGGGGTGAAGAGACCTTCTCAGGACACAGGGCCCAATATTCCCACCCCCAATACATAGGTCCCAGTATTGACTGATGCTCTGTCCTTGTTCTAGCCTCACTTTTAAACTTCTGGAACCTGCGCACCACTACCCAAGTCACAGTTGATGCCGTGCTGTCCAGTGCTGCAGAGGGGGAAGGAGGTTGTCCTACTCACCCAAAATCTGCCCCAGCATCTTATTGGCCACAACTGGTACAAAGGGGAAAGAATGGGCCAAAATCATCAAATTATTAAATATGTAATATACACTCAAAAAATTATCCTGGAGCCTGCATACAGTGGTCAAGAGACAATATGTTCCAATGCATCCCTGTAGATCTGGGACGTCACCCAGAACGACTCAGGATCCTACACACTCCAAGTCATCGAGCTATACCTTCCAAGTGAAGTAGTAACTGGACAATTCCGTGTACACCGACATCCAGGATGATGCAGGATTCTGCACCCTACAAGTCATAAAGCTAGATCTTAGGACTGAAGAAGTGACTGGGCATATGAATGTATACTGTGATTCCCCATGACCTCTGGGTGTCGGGGTGAGTTCTACTTCTCACACAAAGGATGTTAGGCCTGGACTGTGCCTGTGTCCCCCACTACACTAGGTCTCATCATGGGATGGGCATTTAGTGCACAACACACACAGCGGAAGCAAAGATCAAATGATCAGAATTTCTTTCCTGCATCCAGACCCTGCAGACACTCACTGATGAGAAAAGACAGTCCGATTGGGGGGGACTCAGCAGGAGAAGATCATTCTCAGCCAAGCACCCTGTGCCCTCCCCATGGACCTGACTCTCAAAAAGATGCAGGAGGACTGAGTCAGGGCATGGAATGAGGGGCCTGGGATCCTCACAAAGAAGCTCACTCCTGATAGCCTCAACCCCAGGACCCTGTCCTGGGATCCTGACTCCAACTGACCCTGGAAGACCTGTGCCTGGGCCGGGGTGACTAGAGCAAGTATTTACCAGCTGTCCTAGAGCTGTCACTCCTGGAGCTACTCACCAGCTGAGGCTCAGCCCCACAGCCTCCTGTAGGCAACAGAGCCTTGTCCTTCACCTGAGAATCAGAGTGGACAGGACAGGTGGGCAAGTTTCTTAGGCCACCAGCCAACTGCCCATGGAAGTTTAGGAGACTCCATAAAACATTCAGTGTTCCCAGGGGCAGACACCAAAGAGAGAAGATGTTTCTGGCAGCAACTTGACCATCAGGAGTCAGGCATACAGGTGCCCTCTCATGGAGGCAAATAATAAATAAATGCTCTTTTTGGGAACACCTTCTCTGTGCCAAGCATTAGATCAGGTGACAGTAAATAATTTCAATTACATTCAGAGACCAATGAAAAGCCACAGTACATTTGCATTTAGCTTATTTTATGGAGCGGGGAACTGAGACATGGGAAGACACAGTCACTGGACCAGGGTCATGAAAACACAAGGGGCAGATCAGAGTCACATGAGGTCTGTATGCAGCCACAGCCCCACCCTCTCCTCCATGAGTACTGTGTTCTTATTGGGTTCCAATAAGAACCCAATAAGGACAGTCCCTCTAGGAGGTCAATTAACTTTCTCCTGCTAGCAGATATGCTGTGGTGACACCATGCCACATGTCAGACTTCCTGTCTCTCCTTTATTTAGAGAGCATAAGAAGGAAAAGTTACTGCCTGGTATTTCAAGGCTTACAGTGCCACCTAGTGAAATGGTAATCCTCTTAATGGGGGAACCTAGTCTGTCCTTTGCCAAAAGCCTCTAGCTTTCCAGTTCTTCTCCCTTTTACATCCTTCTGCTAGAGACCAAACCTTATGCCCCCTCTGTGAGGGGGAGAACTCTACTTTCAACAGAAAAGAAAAAAATGAACTCCAAAACCAATTTTTAAATTCAATGCAGGAAAACCACTATTTAACACACATCTTTTGAGACACCTATTGTGCCTACAACTAGAATGGCATCTAAATAGAAAGGAGATTTTATGTTTGGAAGTTAACCAGAGCCGCCACCTAAGAATAAATTCTCTAGTCTGGTCCATAATAGCAAAGTATACGGCTCACCCCAGTACACTCCCTCCATTAAGGGGCCTTGCTGAAATACAACTGTTACATAATCTTTCCTGAGACACATCTGTCAAAGATCCATGCAGGTCACACATGTCTAGGAGGTCAAAGGGCAATCACCAGGCAGAGGACTAAGGTCACATGGGTAAGCATGACTATCCCCATTGATTAGGTCCTCTGGTACCATGTTTGAGGGTCATGCCTGCAACCATGGGGTGGCACACACTGTGCCAGGACCCAGGGAACAAGGAGGGAGAACAGTTGGGGGGAATGCCCCCACTGTTTTTCCCTCCACCTTTGGTCAAACCAAAAAGAACAAGGATACTGAGGGACACCTCCTCTCTTGTCTCTTTTAGGGATGGGTAGCAAGCCATCCTCAGCCTATACTCCTCTGGATTGCATTTTGTACTCCTTTGACCCCAAAATTCTATAAAATAAGTGACTCCTTATCTTTTGCACAAGGGCATGACCTTCTTACCATCTTGAGAATAAAGAGACCTGGCCAGCTGAATGGAGCCTTGACTTTAATCTTACCCAACAATTAGATCTTTTCTGTAGACAGGACGTCAAATGGTCTGAGATCCCCTATGTACAGGCTTTCTTTGCCCTGTGAGACAACCCAGACCTTTCCAAGCATTGCACAATTGACTCAGCCCTCTTTTTTTTTTTTTTTTTTTTTTTTTGAGATGGAATCTCACTCTGTCACCAGGTTAGAGTGCAGTGGTGCAATCTCGGCTCCCCGCAACCTCCACCACCCAGGTTCAAGCAATTCTCCTGCCTCAGCCTCCCTAGTAGCTGGGACTACAAGTGCACAGCACTACACCCAGCTAATTTTTGTATTTTTAGTAGAGATGGGGTTTTGCCATATTGGCCAGGCTGGTCTCAAACTCCTGACCTCAGGTCATCTGCTGCCTCAGACTCCCAAAGTGCCGGGATTACAGGCATGAGCCACCATGCCTCGCCTGACTCAGCCCTCTTAACAATCATATCAGGCTGGTCTTTGAAGAGCAGTTCCCCTATGTCAGAAGACCAAGTTTTTGAGGAGCTGTTGGAGGTGGCTTCTATGTGCCCCAGTCCTTCTAGTTTCCTTTATTCAGGGCCCCCTCCAACAGTGCCATCAGCTCCACCATCTCCAAAACTTCCAACTGCCCCAACTTCACCTTTATCCCTACAAGAAATGCCAGATGGAAGGGGCACCACTAGGGTACACATTACCATCTCATTACAGGACCTTAGGCAAATAAAGGGAGACTCGGGCTGATTTTTTGATGATGCTGATAGATATATCGATGGCTTCTGAAATTTAACACAAGTGTTTGATCTCACATGAAGGGCAGTTATGGTGCTTCCAAGCCAAACCCTCATTGTAGCTGAAAAGCAGGCAGCTCTGCAAGCAGCAGAATCGCTCAGAGATGAACTATGTCTCCTACAATAGACCAGAAAGGAAAGGGGGAGATAGGGAAGGTGAGGAAATAACAGAACAACTATTCTCAACAGGGAGAGAGGCTGTACCTCCTGACAATTCTGAGTGGAATCCCTGTGGCCCCCATAGATAAATAGGAAGAAAAACACTTTTGAATGTTCATTTTAAAAGGCTTGCAGAGAACCAGAACCAAACCTCTTATTACTCTAAACTGTCCTTGTTAAACCAGAAAGCACCTGAAAATCCCCCTGCCTTTATGAACTCCTTTCTCTTCAGTATTTTACTCAGCCTAATGTGCAATTTAGTAAAGACACCATGCTACTCATCCTCTCTGGAATGTTCTGAGAGCATTCCAGACACTGCTGCAATGTTCTACCAGCAATAATACAGTCTGCTATCCACTCAAGGCAGTGGATATTATTTATATGACGAGGTCTATTTAAAACAAGAAGTTCCTTCTATATTCACACAAGATTTATACATGCTTCCTCTTATTTACACACACCATTCCCAATTCTTCCCTGTTAATTCACACAGTTATTCCTTATTTCACACTTCTTTAGTCTTTATCTTAACACCTTATAAATTAGAATAATACAGAGACATGAATGATGGCCTGGACCACAAGAGTGGATTTCTCTAGAAAGATGAATTCTTTTCCTTGGTGAGATGAATAGAATGCACAAAGCAGCTCCGAAGTGCATTTCTAGGCACGGGTTACATCAAAGTGATCTGACTCTAGGACACATTCTTGGGCTCTCAGGAGACAATCATTGTGACAGAAGCCACACCCACTCTGGATATTCCAGCTGTTGGGTGAACGTATTTTCACAGAATGTTGTGCATGAGTTACTTCTCTCCAATCTTTTTACTTCTAGAAGTTAAGGTTCCCCCTTAACCATCTTCATCTGCAGCTGGCCTTCCAGGACTCTGGCTAGAAAATTCCTCCCATTTTGGATGCCCAGGGTGGCACCTTTGTCTATTCCCATAATTATAAGAGCTCATGCTGAGTCATCACTCACTATGTACCAGACACTATACTAATAGCTACAGTTCTCAGGAAAATTCCTGAGTGTCAGCATCCTTATTTTCACAAATTAAAAAAAAAACTGAGGCAGATGAGTTATGCACCCAGTATAACCCAACTCCATAATTAAACCTCATTCACCACTTCATCTGGAAATAGGACACCCTAGGATTTCTGAGGTCTCCTGAATAACATCCACCTTCCAGATTTTTGCCTCCTCTACTTTTAGAATTTCACAAATTCTACTTTTCATGAATTTCAACTTTTAGAATTCTTTGAGTCATGTCTTTCTTGTCTCAACACGCAAAGAAATAAATGGCCTTTGAAGTAATAATCATTTATTGTAACTACTGCTAGTCACCCCCCAAAACCAGAGCTCGTTCCACTGACCCAGGAGCCAACACAGACACAAGAGCAAGTACTTTTACAGAGGAAAGTAATGTCTGCTGCCCCCAAAAGCCAAAGACGTCAAGTAACACAACAGAAAAGAGAGCAGAGTTTTACCCCTGAGAGGAATTTATTCACTTACAACTCTCTGGGGTTCAAAAACAAAAACTGGTTCCTCCCATATGGCAGCACCTGTGTTATCATTTCTGCTTTCTTAAAGGGGACCTAGGCTGTTAGAAATATTTTAGGTCCCTTTCTGGGGCATCAAGGGTAGCAAAAGAAAAAAGGGGCCAAGACAAATAAACAGAAAAAGAATTCTGAAGAAAGAAAAATAAGTGACACTAAGCACATGATTTTAAAAGATTTCAGTCAACTGAAAAGAAAATCTTTTAAAGATATGAAAGAGAAAAGCAGAAAGGCCTTAAACATATATTCAGATTTTCTGAATACATACATAATAGGAATATATATTCTGCATATATAGTTAATATAATATATATTCTACCTGAATATATATATTTTACATAAAATAAATACATGGCTTGAAAATCAGTTTTTCATTAAGCTGACTTTTCATCATAGAGCTCTTTTAAAAAACGTTTCTCTTGGCCACCATACATATCTGGGAACAGCACCAAAGTATGTCAGCAGCAGCACATTTGTACAAATCTGCAGCAACCTCAATTTTTGCCTCTTCAAAAGAAAGAACTTCACTAAGAGTCATGAGCAGAGGAGACTGAGGCAAGTTTTAGAGCAGGAGTGAAGATTCATTAAAAAGCTTTAGAGGAAGAGTTAAAAAAAAAAAACTAGTACACTTAAAAGAGGACCAAGCAGGTGACGATAGATCAAGGGCGTGGTTTGACTTTACTTACCCCATTGTACGGTGGCATAATTCTGGGGTCTGCATCTCTTCTCCCGCAATTTTTCTCTTGGAAGCGGGCTGTCGGCACGCACAGTGGCCAGTCAGCCCTCGAGAGGGGGAGCAGGTGCCCTGTGTTTACTGGAATTGTACGCATGCTCACTTGAGGCTTCCTGCACTCACCATTTAGTCTCTTAATTTACATGCCTGAGTCCGCTCTCCCAGCTTCTGTGAATTTATCAGCAAACTGTTAATTGCCTGTTTCAGGTGTTTTCTATCTATTGAAAGACTGCCTTCATCTGGCACTGGCTGTGACCAATTATTACTGTTGAGAGGCAGTTAACAACCACCTCACCATCACTTGATAGTCAGCTGACATTCCCAGTGTATGGGGTGGAAAGCTGTTTCTTGCCCTGCTCATGTCTGACGAGCTACCTACTGTAACACTTTCAGACTTCTTATGATCAGATTTTAGTTAGAAAAGATTGCTGATATTGTAGGATTTTGAATCCTTTTTTTACCAGAAATATCCTCCGAACTGAAACGAATAAGCCTTAACCTAGATTATGACTCAGCCAAGAATGTATGAGGCATCTTCAAAAAGGTGAAAGAGTATCTCAACAACTCAAAATCACACAAATATCACAACCAAAGGTTCAGTGAATTTTTCCCACATTCAGACAAGGGAAACCTGCCTGCATTAATAAAGAGTCTCTCTGATGTAAATTTCCCCACAAAAGGCAGCTCTGCAGGTTCACTTTTGTTTGCTGACCCTCTGACAGCCATATAAACATTTTTCAAAGAAATATGTTTTGGGTTAAACTGGCAGGTGTTTCTAGAGGTGGAATTTGATGTTCAGCAGTTGCAGGTGTTTTAGCCACTGTAGAGGCCTGATTCACCAGCATTTAGAGCTCCTGTTGGATGTGACCAGGTTGGAAGGTGTTTGGGGCACTAGACAGGCCAAAGAGTTGGTCAAATCCAGAGGAACAGTGATGAAAACCAAAAACACAAACAGCCATTGCACAATTTACATACTTTTGAGCACTCGAAGCATAAGGAGAGGTTAGAGTCAAACAATAAACCTTCACCTGTAACTACCAAGTTCTGAAACAAAACCCCAAACCAGCTCGTTACCTGAGAGGGGACCAAGGTGAAGTCTGCTCTCCACTGTCACAGGAGCAGGAAACTCTCCTCTTGTAGGAAGTGAGGAAAACTCCCTAAGTAGAGGAGTTCTGTGGTAAAACAAAACTCAGATCTCAAACAAGTGGGGGAGAGCAAGGACTTTGAGAGTCAGTAGAACCCAGTCCTCAGAAAGCCACACAATCGGTCAGAGCTAAAGCCCTATTGTTGGCACTGAGCATGAACAGGAGAATTGCTGCATGTCAAAGGGGCTGAACTCCATTCAGAGCTTCATGCTGCCATATTGTTAACCATAGTGAGTGACTGAGGCAAGTGTCTGCATCCGTTGAGGTTTTATTGAACCAGAGCTTTGATACAAGTAGAAAAAATATATTTAGGCAGATAGTGAGGGCAACAGGGTCTTTGGCAGAGCTTCCCTTCTAACAAAAAGCAGCCCCAGAAATCATTTTTTTTTTCTAACAAAGAGCAGCCTGAAAAATCAAGCTTCAAACATAAAAAGGAAGCTAGAAGCTTGCACATGGGAATGGCAGCAGCTGTGCCAATGGAAAAGGGCTCCCTGGGGGCCAGGCGTGTCCAACATGAAGGCTTTATTTTCCCTTTTTTTGTTACCATGTGTACCATGACAGAGAAATGGGCAATATGGCCCAGCTCAGGTAGGGAAGCCAGCTGCATAAGACATGATCAGAATGGTTGCTATCAGAAATTTCTGCCCTATGCAAATGACACAACTAATCTAACCAATCTTTTATGCCTTTTGTAAATCAGACACCACCCCTTCAGCAGCTCATCTAAAAAACCCCTGCACCTTCTCCTTCCATCATATTAGGATCCCGTAAGATGTCAATACCTATGATTACTGGGGATGTTAACTTTGAGCACTGGGCTAAAGTTCCTCCACCATAAAATGACCATTTTCCTTGCAAGCATTCTTAAACAATCAGTGCCTGGGCTACACCGTGCACCAATCAGATCAGACACTCTTGGGGAAAGGCACAGGCATTTGTAGGTTTTATGCCCTACAGATGACTCTAACCAGTCTCCAGGGTTGGAAACACACAGCTTAGACAGTGAAGATTAGAATCCTAGAAAATCAGTTATGATGCCATTCCTTAGCCTTCACTTTTTCAATGAACATCCAGTTCTAAACACAAATATATACATCAGGATATTGGCATGGACAAATGGTAGGGAAATGGGAAGGTTTAAAATCTGCTGATTGGGAAAGTGATGAGTGAGTAGACTGCTGTCCAATAAAAACAGAATTCAGGGCCAGATGCATTCCTCAAGTCTATAATCCAAGCATTTTGGGAGACTAAAGCTGGTGGATCACTTGAGCCCAGGAGTTCAAGGCCAGCCTGGGCAACATAGTGAAACATCAGCTCTACAAACACACACACACACACACACACACACACACACACACACACACAAAATTAGCTGGGCATGGTGGCACATACTGTGGTCCAAGCTACCGAGGGAGCTGATACAGGAGAGTCACTTAAGCCTGGAACATCAAGGCCACAGTGAGTTCTAATCACCACTGCACTGCAGCCTGGGTAGGAATGTGAGACCCTGTCTCTGAAATTAAACATAAATAAAGATAACATCTTTAAGGTAAAATTTAGTTTGAAAAATGCATCTCGTTTTATGTTGTTTACATGCTGTAATTGCAACAGAACATGGAGGTGTTTCCATCTGAACACCCAAAAGATTCTCTACTTTTTATACAGCTGCATTATATTCCACTGTGTAGATGTAAGTTAACCTGTTGAATTGGCATTATGCTGGTGAAAGTCTAGGTTGTTTCCAATCTTTTGCTGTTAAACTATAACTATCATGAATAACTATGATTGGGTGTCATTTTTTATGACTGTAACTGTGACAAATTCTTTGCATTGAATTTTGGAAGTCACAGAGAGATATATTTTATGTTTTGACATGCGTTTAGAAAGTTTGCTCCACATAGTTTGTACAAATTTTTATGTTTCACAGAAAAGTAGGGGAGGGTATTATCATCTCAGTTGCTTCCACACATTGTGTTATCAAACAAGTGAATTTGGGAACATTTGAGGCCACAGGACTGTATTTTAATATTTGGTGTCCTACAACATCAACTTCCATTTCTACTATGTATAGGAAGATGAGTTTTTTTCATATGTCTCAGAGCCATTAAACCAACCTAGGTGTCCATCAACAGTGGATTAGATAACAGAATCCATACCAATACACCATGGAATACTAGACAATCATATAAAAAGAAAACATCACGTTATTTCCAGCAACATGGATGCAGCTAGAGGCCATTATCCTAAGCACATTAACACAGGAAGAGAAAACCATAAGCCCTAACTTGATAAGTAGTAGCTAAACACTGCATATTCAGGGTCACAGAAATGACAATAAGAGAAGCCAGGGGCTACTGGGGAAGAGAGGAAAGAAAGGGAGAATAAATGAAAGACTAATTCTTCAGTACTATGCACAATGCCTGGGTAAGAGGATTATTCATACTCCAAACCTCAGCATCACACAATATACCGCAAAACACACCTGCACATGTACACTTTGTACCTAAAAGTTGAGGGGAAAAAAAAAGTTTTCTAAGTTGACAGTCTTAGGTATTTGTGATCAATGCAATGAAACTACTTCTATTTAATCAATATATCAACTTGGACAGTACCCACATATTTAGAATAGTTTTTTTCCTGATCCATGAATATGGTATAGCTCTTAACTTATTTAGAACTTCTTTAATGTCTCTTGATTGTTACAATTTTGTCCGAAAGATCGTGTGCATTTTGGTCTTTGGTTGGATTGGCTCCTAAATATTTTATGTTCTCTCACGCTATTATATTCTTTTTAATTACCCAATCTAGTTGTTGTTGCTGTTGATTAATATATTTTAGTGTATTCTTATACTATTAAACTACCTAATCTCGCTTATTAATTTTTTTCCATTAGACTCTTTTGGATTCTTCAATATAAACAATGTTATCCTCTGAAAATAATAACAGCTTTTTGTCCTACTTTTTCAATCATTTTACCTGTGATTTATCTTGCATTTCCTATTTCTTTCAGTTAGAAACTCCAATATCAGGTTAAATAAAAGTCATGATCATTGAAAAAAATAAGCATTCGATTTTTTTTTGAACTCCTTTCATAAATTTACCCTCTTTTCTGCTATGCTTTGGTATTATTAATTTTATGGTAAAGGTGGACGCTGCTGGGATGTGGGCCCAGCTGAGAGAGGTCAGCAACTGCTGGGGGAGGCTACAGGCTTAGAGACCAGCCTGATCAACATGGAGAAATCCCGTCTCTACTAAAAATACAAAATTAGCTGGGTGTGGTGGTGTATGCCTGTAATCCCAGCTACTTGGGAGGCTGAGGCAGGAAAATTGCTAGAACTCGGAGGTGGAGGTTGCAGAAAGCCGAGATTGCGGCATTGCACTTCAGCCTGGGCAATAAGATGGAAACTCCTTCTCAAACAAACAAACAAACAAAAAACACCTCACAGTCTAGCCTTGGGCCACTGCCATGGAAACTTCCCTTCCTGACCACTAGAAGGCGGCAGAGTGTCTCTAAGCCCGCAGTTGAGATGGAGTTTTGCTCTTGTTGCCCAGGCTGGAGTGCAATGGCGCAGTCTCAGCTCACCACAACTTCCACCTCCCGGGTACAAGCAATTCTCCTCACCCCCTGAGTAGCTGGGATTACAGGCTTGCACCGAGGTGGTCACTTTAAATTTGAGGGCAAATGTCAGAACTGTCAGTTTAAAGAAAGCAGCTGCAGAGAGGGGAGCCCAGCACACCGAGCATGAGAGATGCCTCTAAGATTTTATCTCTGGCCACCAACCGGAGCCACCTGAACCAGGTACAGTATTAGAAACTGCCATGGTGACCAAGCCCTGCCTCTGATGTGAGGCAAGTAAACCTACACCCTAAAAAATAAATGCTAAGGCAATATGACACTATGAGCACTCATGACATCCAGGGACACCAGCAGTGTGTGGTGCTGTGCCCTGGAGGCAGGACCCTGAGTTATGGCCTCTGGGAGGGAGAAATGAAAGTGACTTGACCCTGTTCCCCTGACATTGATTTTCCTGCCCTGCTTCTCCCTCTTCTGCTCCTAAACCCATGTGCAGTGCTCAGCCCCAGACGTCACTGCCCCCAGGATATACACAGTGTTGCCTACTGCACAGAAACACAAACTCACAGGAGGTGACAAATATCTGCGTTTGGGACACCTGGTTGATTGTGAAAGAGGGAAAACAGTGAACTTACAGCTACGGAGACTGGGACTCATAGGGCTGGAAGGTGATGGAGCTGTCACATGACATATGTGTGACCTCATGTGGAATGTGCAGATCCATGAGGAATAAAACAGGCAGCCGGGACAGGGACTGCTGTGGTCCACACTACCTTCCCCGTCCACCAGAGGGCAGAAGAGTCCCTCCTGGCTTGGAGCCTCCCTGGGGGGATGCTGACTTCTCTCAGGGCCCACACCCCAGCATGGTCCACCCTCACCAGGGTCACCTTGCTCACATCCTCCCACATCCTCCTTGCCCTCTGAGACCCCCACAGGGACTCTGTCAGCTCCTCCCTACAGCCTGGCGGCCGCTCCCTCTACAAACAGCTCCTTCTCCCATATTCCTTCCTTCTTGGGTCTCAGCCAATAGGACATCTCCCTGGGCAGGGCTGGTGCAGGTGAAGCCACACTGGGCACTTTCCCTTCATGAACTCCTTCCATCCTCGTCAACTCTTTCTGTCACTGCTCTCTAAATGCCCACCCCCGCTCCATCTGTCCTGTTCTCTGGGACATCCCAAGCCAAGCCTACCAGTGACAAAGAACGGCGGCTGCCTGGGGGCCCACACAGTCCTGGGAATGAGCCAGACATTCTGTAACCAGCCCACTGCACCCCGAGAGGGTGAGAGTGTGTGTGATGCTCACGCACGGGCACCATCTGGGATGTGGCTGCCTACCCCCGGCTGTCCCTGGTGAAGTCAGGAGGGAAAACAGACCTCTCCTGTGTGCATGGGGGGAAAATGGAGGGTATTAGTTCTCTTTGCTCCCAGAAACAACCCACGCCGACTCGCCCTCTCGGGTGTGAGCAACGTCCCTCCAGACAGGCCCTCTAGCCATTGCCTTTTCTTCCTCCAGAGAGAGCAGCTTGGCCAGGTCAAAACCCTCAGAACAGACCCCTGAGTATGTCAGCACATGGGGGGCTGAGCCCATCATGGCCACGGAGTAAGTTGGGATCAGTCTCTCCAGTTCTGAGCCCCTGCTCTGTCCCAGGCTTCCCCTCCCGAATGTTAACGAGCCACGTTCTGCAGGATTCCTGGGTAACTCACCACTTCCTGCTGAGACCTCGATTATGTCAGGGTCACCACCACCTGCAGAGGTCTGTCCTGCAGACCCTGACTCAGCAACGGATGAATAAATGCACTCTCACACCCATTACAGTGATTCCAGTGGGCTAGGGATGGTCATCGGCTGCTTTCAGACGGCAATTGCAGCCAACTGACCAAGACTCCCTCTCCATCCTCACACTTATTCAGGATACATTTCAGAACAGAGGTTCTAAGTCAACATGCTTGTGGATAATTAACATGGTTAAAAGAGTGGTTTTACGAATGATAAAAGCTTTAGGTTCTGGGGCCCAGAGTAAACACTATTAACAGGTAATTCCCCCTTTGACCTCCCCTGAGAGGGTCATCCAGCAGAAAGGTTACATGATCAACAAATTAGAGTAGAGACAAGGGGATGTGGGGTCAACAGACTTAGCTGGGGAAACTTGATTGCTCTATCTTTTACCCTGTGACTTAAAATTCTAATGTCATGAACTGGCTGCCTTCAGCCTGTTCCATCAAAACCTTTAGGCCTTCCAAAAGGTTTGAGACTACCACCCTGAGTGAACCCCAACATCCTGCGGCACCACCACGGGAAAGGTGCGGGGACCACAGGACAACCAGCTGGGCAGAGAAGAGAGGACACCCAAGATGGTCAGGAAAAACATCAAAAACCCTGAGCCCCAGCTCAGCTGCCAGACCCCAGGGGAGCAAGAGAATGACTGAGAACTGTCCCTGTGACCGTGGGACTCACAGCCCCCACTGAGCCACCAGCACAGGCCTCTCCTCCCAAGAGATTTACCCTGCACACCTTCAGGAAGGACAGTTTCCTCTGGACACCCAGGTCCTGAATGTCCATCCTTGGAAGCTGCAGCCAAGTTAGACCCAATCAGAGAAAAGAAGGGTCCCTCTCACCAGCCAACACTCAGCTCACCCACAGCACAGTCGGGCATCCCTGTGACAGGGACTTGGTGCAGCCCAAGGCCCCTGCACCGAAGGGAAGAGCCAGATGGGGGATGAGAGGGGGGCAAAGGGTGTGAATGTGTATCCCGACCCAGAGCCATGGGCACAGCAGGAGGCTGAGGCTCAGGGCTGTCCTTGCCCAACCTATAGGGTATGCGTGTGACTGTATGTGTGTGTGTGTGTGTGTGTCTGTGTTTCTGCACATAGTATGTGTAGAGGTGGGTGAGGGAATCACTGCTGAAGGAGGCAGAGCAGTTCCCAGGGGCCTGAAACACAGACAAAGGAAAAGGAGAAAGAGTGAAAAGGAGGCAGGACTGAGAGAGGAGGGGGACAGAGAGGTGTTCTGGGTACAGACCCCGCCCAGGAGCCTGAGAAGTGCTCCTGCCTGGGGAAGAGGCTCAGTGCAGAAGGAGGAAGGACAGCACAGCTGGCAGTCGTGATCTGAAAGTTTCTGGATCCCAGGCTCATCTCCACGGAGGAGGACACACAGGCTGCAGAGACCATGATGTTCCCCTTAGCACCTCCCTGCACACAGCGTGTCACCTGGCAGGGGTTCCTGCTCACAGGTGAGGAGAGAACTTCCTGGGAGAGGACAGGAGGAGGAAGCACAATGACTGGCTGGGGTCTCCTGGGGAGGAGGGGGCTCTGAAAAGAAAGAAGGCTCTCTTGGAGCCTAGTTAGGGGGAAAATACATGAGAAAGGGACAGGGGTCAAAACAGGAAAATCTCAGGTGACTGGAATTGGTAAGAGGCAGGAAAATCTCAAGTGTTCTGTTTTGCTGGTTAATTATCACTGGCCACTACATTTCCTAAAATGATAATATCTGTATCAGATGACACTTAAAATAAAAACATAAGCAGGGCATGAAACAGTGTCCTCAGCCAAAAACCTCAATTGTTGGAAAAAGAAAAAAAAAAACACACACACACACCATCAGGATGTGGAGGGTCCTGGGAATTCTCACATCTACAGGGGTCTGCAGCCTTTCCTGGGTACTAGGGTGCAACCAAGATCACAAAGCATCTGTCCTCATGGAGCTCATGCTGTCATGGGGGAGGAAGAAAACATGCAGAGAGATCTAGAATGTGAGGTCAGGTGTTGACAAGAGCCCTGGAGGGAACAGAGCAGGGAAGGGTCAGAAAGGGAAGACCCAGGGTCTCCGGAGGAGGTGTCAAGAAGACGTCTTCTAAGGGTGCCCTTATGTGAACAGGATCTGAGGGCAGAGGGAAGGGAGCCATGCAGTCCCTAGGGAAGAGGACTGCAAACAGCAAAAGACGAAGGTCAGAAGTGTTGAAGGAATGGGGGTCATGCTGCTGACCTTGACCCAGTAGGACAGACAGACACACACACACACACAAAAGGTGTATGTGTGTGTCTCTTCAAGGCTGAGGATTGAAGAGACCTTCTCAGGTCCCAGAGCCCCATCTTTTCACCCCAATATATAGGTCTCCATATTGACGGATGCTCTCTCTACCTCCTAGCGTCACTTTTAAACTTCTGGGACCCACCCACCACTGCCCAACTCATGATTGAAGCCCAGCCACACGTTGTTTCAGAGGGGAAGGATGTTCTTCTACTTGTCCACAATTTGCCCCAGAATCCTGCTGGCTACAGCTGGTACAGAGGGAAAATTATGGACATCGACCATTACATTGCAGCATATTTAACACGCGCTGAAATATGTATATCTGGGCCGGCAGACAGTGGACGAGAAACAGTATATCCCAATGCATCCCTGCTGATCCAGAACGTCACCCAGAATGACGCAGGATCCTACATCCTACAAGTCGCCATGCTAGGTGATTGGATTAAGAGAGTAACTGGACATTTCACCTTACACCGTGAGTGATTCCACATGATCCCTGGGTGGTGTCGGGTGGGGGGGTGGTCACTTCTACTTTGCACACACAGGATTGTCAGACCTGGACTGTCTGTGTCCCTCTCTGCATTACGTCCCATGTCGGGGTTTGGGCATTTAGCACAGGACACACACAGGGGGAGACAAACTTGAACAGATCAGAATTCCTTTCCTGCATCCAGACCCAGCAGACATTCACTGCAGAGGAAGGACAGTCTGATAGCGGGGGACTCAGCAGGAGATCAGTCTCAGCCAAGCACCTCATGCCCTCTCCATAAACCTGACCCTGAGGAAGACCCTGGAGAATGGAGTAGGGCTTGGCCTGAGGGGTCCCCTGGGATATTCTCAGAGAAGCTCAGCACTAGAAGCCCCAACCCCAGACTGCTATCCCAAAATCCTTACTCCAGATAAAGCTGAGGAGCCTGTGTGAGGGCTGCGTTGTGCCTTCTTGGGCAGGGCTTACTGGGAGCAAGGATTTACCAGCTATCTGAGAACTGGGACTCCTGGAGCTACTCACCAGCCAGGGCTCAGCCCTCAGAGCCTCATCTGGGCGAGGACAGAACCTTCTTCACCTGATACTCAGAGTAGAGAGGACACAAAGACAAGCTTTGTAGGCCATCAGCCAACTACCTTGGGAGGTTTAGGACACGCCATACAAAGTCCAGTGTCCCCAGAAGCAGAAACAGAAGACAGAAGATGTACCTGGCAGCAGCTTGTCCACAGGGATCTGACCTAAAGGTGGTCTCTCATGGAGACAAGTCATAATAAATGCTGTTTGTGTGAACACCTCCTTTGTGCCAAGCATTAGGTCAGGTGAGTAATTTAAAGTGTATTCACAGATAGTATGAAAAGCCACAGACTTTGATGGAGAAAACTGAGGCACAGGAAGGCACAGTCACCGAACCAGAGTCACACAAACACCAAGAGCAGGTCAGAGTCCCATGAGGTCTGTCTGCAGCCACAGGCCCATCCTCTCCACCAGAAATGAGGGCTTATTGGGGTCTAAGGACCCTGCAGTCATTTACTGGCTCAAATCCTTTCTTCTTAGGCATCCAAACCTCAGAGAAGTGAGAGCAAATGGACAGCTGATTAGTTTGTACTCCAGAACTAAATCGCCTGCCTTATCT
>JAZHEH010001270.1:0-30417 GCA_036589455.1 Ateles fusciceps
GTGGAGGAGGAGAAGGGCAAGGAGGAGGGGGGAGGAGGAGGAGGAAGAGAACGAGGAAGAGGAAGGGAATGAGGACGAGGACGAAGAGGAGGAGTCGGAGAGGAAGTGGGGGAAGAGGAGGAGAAGGAGCAGAGGAGGAGAAGGAACTGGAGGAAGAAGAGGAAGAGGAGGAGGAGGGAAGTAAGGAGGAAGAGGAGGAAGGGAGCAGAAGGCATCTGTGGGTTCTCGTTGTCCAGTTTCATCCCCTGAAGGGAAGGCCCGAGGGAGCCTGTCACGACTGTTCAGTTTCTGCACTGTCTGGCACCTTCCACACAATGGCAGGTTTCAGTAGCTGTGGGAGAGCCCCATGACCCTCGAAGATGAAGGTATTTCCCAAATGATCTTTACAGAAGATGTTTTCTGGCCCAGCTCTCCTCTGTGGTCCTCCACCCCCCAGTGTCCCTGTGTCCCCTCCCCTGCATCCCCTCCCCTGCATCCCCTCCCCTGCATCCCCTCCTCTGCATCTCCTTCCCTATGTCCACTCCCCTGTGTCCCTGGTGTCCCCTCCCCTTCATCCCCTTCCCCTGTGTCCCTGGTGTTCCCTGTGTCCCCTCTCCTATGTCCCTGGTGTCCCCTCCCCTGTGTCCCCTCCCCAGTGTCCCCTCCCTTGCATTCCCTCTCCTGTGTCTCCTGTGTCCCCTCTCCTCTGTCCGGCATCCCTTGTATCCTCTCCCTTGTGGCCACAGCATTCCATGTCCAGGCAAAGGCCACACCAGAGCCGGCTTTCCCCATCACAGATCACCTGGCTGGCTTTTGCAAGTCTATTCCTGGGCTCCCTGTTCGTCCCAGTGATCCATTTATCTGTTCTTTCATTGATACTGCTACCTGGGATGAATGCCTATGGGACAGAGCTGAATTTCTACCCTGTGCTAAGTCTGCTTATCTTTAGGAAACAGGAAGCCTGGGATAAAAGGTTCCCATTGTAACCAGACCAGCTGAGACTGCTTCAAACCAAGATAGCAGATCAAACCACTTCAAAAAGACCTCAAGCCTCATTATCATCTCATTTCCATGCTCAGTGACACTCCCCCTCAGTGCCATGAGAGTTGAAAATCGCCATGACAATGACTGGAAGAAGCCATAAAGAGACACAAAGGAAAGCTGCACTCTGGTTCCGGGAAGCTCACTGCCCGTTCCCAGAAAACAAGTGAATATTCCTCCCCTTGCTTGGCATGTCCAGCCCTTTCAAGAGAGATCCCCGAATGTCAACCTGCCCACCCCTCCCATGAGTCCCGCATGTCAGCCCCCCCCACCCATCCCATGAATCCCCACATGTCAGCCTCCCCACCCCCCTCCCTCCCATGCCGAGTTGATCTGTGAGCTGGAACAAAGCCTGCACTGCTGGACTCTTGCTTTCAGTTCCATGTATTGGCTTCCCTGACACCCAACAGGGAAAGACTGTCTTTTGGGGGACTGACTGTTGGTGACAGAACCACACTGTCTTCACTACTGTGGTTTTATGGTAGGACTTGAAGTCAGGTATGTGGGTCCTCCAACTCTGTTCTTTTTCGTCCTCATGGGGTTGGCTGTTGGAGCACTTTTCCTTTCCATATGAACTTTAGGGTCAGTTGACATAATCCACAGAACGCCTTGCTGCGATTGGCTGGGAGTGCCAGTCAATCACCTCTTGGCTCTAATAGCCAAAATTCATAGAGTGTGCAGATCTTTCTTTGAAAAAATGGCCGATGATTACATAAGAGTTAATCCAATTCCCATTAACAAATCTTAATATAATACATCCAACAAAACTATGTCTAGAAACTAAGTGACAGCACACACACGCTTGTCATAACCCTGTGTGTTGAAAAGTGCACCAGGTGCCAGTAGGGGCCAGAGGACGCTAACGCACGCTGACCTGCGCTGCTGGCTGGGGGCACCATTTGTAAACAGGCAACAGTTGGCTGACAACCTTGTTGGTCATTTATCTGCTGATCAAAAAGGATCCTGTCAGTACCGTGCACCGTAACACGTATGTGGACCTTCATATGTGTGTTAGTCAGTTCTCATGCTGCTAGTAAAGACATATGAAAGACTGGGTGATTTATAAAGGAAAGAGGTTTAATGGACTCACAGTTCCACTTGGCTGGGGAGGCCTCAAGGAGGAGCAATGCCGTGTGACGTGGCAGGCAGGAGGGCCTGTGCAGAGGAACTGCCCTTTATAAAACCATCGGCTCTCCTGAGACACATTCACTATCGCAAGAGCAGCCTGGGAAAGGTCCGTCCCCATGATTCAATTACCTCCCACCAAGTCCCTCCCATGGCACGTGTGAATTATGGGAGCTACACTTCAGGAGGAGATTTGGGTGGGGACTCAGTCACACCATATTGGTATGTAAGCATTTTACGGGGCTTTGGCTGAATTAGGGGGATTGATTGGACATTTTGACATCATATATTATAATTTTTCCCATTTAAAATGAAAATGAAAATGTGTTCTCAGTTGGTGTTTCCAAGCACAGATTCTGACATTTTGCAACAGGACCCCAACGTTAGAGAGAAAGCTCCCTGTCACTGACTAGTTCTGATGGGTCAGATCTGGACTCTGGAATGGAGGGGGCAGGCTTAGTTCTTCCTCAACCACTGAGGTGGCGTCTGAGGGATTACCCAGAAGAACACTGGGGTTCATTTAGTAACAGAATGGGAAACAGATATGGAAAAGCAAATAACAGATCTTGCAAAAAATTTTCTGTCCAAGAGCTAAATACGTGACACATCAATGTGTTCAGTGTCCTTACATAGTGGGTTATACGTAAGACGTCTGGGCACAAGTATGAATGCCGCAGACCTCTGGGCACTTCCCGTCACCTCTCCCCTCCCGGCTCAGGAGAGCGCTCACGGCTGCAGCTGGCCTGGCCTCCCTGCCCTCACCTACTGCCTCCAGAGTCCCCAGGCTTCCGCCCCTCCATCTGTTTCCTCTCCTCTGGCTGCCTCCCCCCAGCCCGTAACATGCCCAGGGCACATCAGTGTTGGAAGAGCGGTTTCTCTGCTGTCGTCATCCCTGAGCTATAGGCTACACCTTGTTTTCCACCCACGGAGAATCTTCTAGGGAATGAGTGCACAGGATAAGCTTTTAACACGTTATCAAGTGTTTTCATCCCCTTGTTTCCTGTGACCATGTGGCCCTCCTGTCCAGGGTGGTCCAAATCCGGGGAAAGAGGGGGAGAACAGGGAGAGCAGGCCCAGTGGGGCGTCCCCCACCCACAGCCCCCTCCTCCTCCTGATGGAGCAGCCCCATCTCCTGGGAGCACTCCTCAGGGGGTGTGGGGGGTCATACTTAGAGCAGCAGTCATTCCTGTTTATCTGAAATACAAACCTGCCTGGCATCAGGTACATTTGTACGTTTACTTACTAACCTGCAGCCCCACCTGGAACGATTTGGGACAGTCATTCCCAACTCCCGGGGGAAGGGTCAGTGGTGTTTAGACAGGCGCTTTGCACCCTGGGTGCCTGTGAGGTGGGTTCCCCCTTCCAGGAGAGGTCTAACCAGTGCTCCTGCTCCCTGGGCAGACTCTCCTCACAGCTCAGGGTCTGGGTGGTCCCTGTGGTCCGCAGGGCAGGCTGTTCTGTGCCCCTCCAGCAAGAACGGCAGCGGCAGGTGGGGCTGCAGGGAGGCCGGGTCCCACCCGGTAGAGGCCAGAGCTGGTCGCTCCGTTCTCTCTGCTCTTGTCCTGAGACCCCAACGCCAGCTCTAGAAAGAGCAGCCCCTTTGCCTTGGCCTCTCTATGGGGCACCGGCTTCCCTCCCCACCCCACCCCACCCCAGCAATGGCAGCAGGAGCTACAGGGGGGTGGGGGCAGGAAGCTACCTGCTTCCCTCACAGCCCCGCCCGAGGACGCTGATCTGCCTGGTTGGCCACAGGTCCAGAAAGGTCTGGACTTGATCCTGGCACTAAGGGTCTCTGTGAACTTGGACTCTCTCCCCAGGGGGGAGGGGCAGGGCCAGTGCGTCTCATGGGCATGGCAGGCTGATGAAATTGTCACACAGCTTTTCAACCCTGAGCTGAGGACTTAATGCTATCTCATATCACTTAATATCCGCAGGGATCTGGGGTGAGGGATAGTCCCATTCCCACTTGACAGAAGAAGAGGCTCAGGTGCGCTGAGAGGCAATCACAGGTGTGCTGGTGACATTTAACAGCTAGCTCTCCGGGAAGACAAAGCACCCTGAGTTGTGGAGATTGCCAGGTTCCTTGGTGCAAATGCTCCAACATATCCAATTTCAAGTGCCAGCAGTTTAACAACTGGCTCATAAAAGCCCTGAAAATGTGAGAATCAGCTCCCACAAGGTGCTTTGGGACAGCTCCCTGATAACCTTCTAGGACCTGCCTGAGTGGGGGAGGAGCCAGACCCAGACCCAGGGGGACTCCACTCAGATCCCCTGGCCCTCACCATTCCCAGGGACCCCTCTCGGGCTTCTGTGTTCTTCTCTCCCGAGCTGGCTCCTGACACTCCTCTTGACAACTGTCCTTAGGCCACTGAGCCCGACTGGCCCCATTGCAGTGAGCCAGAGCGACCTGGGGGCCCGCCATGCTGATGCAGCCTCCTCCCAGTTTGTGGGAGATGATTTTGTTGTTTGCAGTTTTCAGGAATTATATAAACCAGGTATGACACAGGCTGAACACCAGTCATGGTGAAATTATTCACACCCCAGAAGCCTGGCAGGGGCTGTGCTGCCGCTGCCCCTGGAGCGGAGTTGTTTCACACTCAGCCGCTCGCCCTGCCTCACCCTCCCCCACCCAGCGAGGCCTGGACCAGTGACAGTGTGTGGGAGCCTCCCACAGGGCGGCTGAGGGCAGAGTTCACGCTCCCGGGCTCCCCTGCAGGACCACAAGGAAGCCATCTCCGTCTCTCCTGGCGTTTACGGCTCCATTGGTGCTAACCCCGTCTCTGTCCCGGCTCCCAGGCCCTCCCTTCACACACCACCTGTTCCTGAGTCCCCATCCTAGGATCTGTGTCGGGGACCAGACCTGTTAGGCTCCGAAGCTCTGCTCTTTTTTTTTTTTTTTATTTTTATTTTTTTTTTTTTTTTGTTTATTGCATTTTAGGTTTGGGGGTACATGTGAAGAACATGGAAGATTGTTGCATAGGTACACACATGGCAGTGTGATTTGCTGCCTTCCTCCCCATCACCTATATCTGGCATTTCTCCCCCATGCTATCCCTCCCCAATCCCCCACCCCCCACTATCCCTCCCCTTTCTCCCCCCCAACAGACCCCAGTGTGTGATACTCCCCTCCCTGTGTCCATGTGTTCCCATTGTTCAACACCCGCCTATGAGTGAGAACATGCGGTGTTTGATTTTCTGTTCTTGTGTCAGTTTGCTGAGAATGATGGTTTCCAGGTTCATCCATGTCCCTACAAAGGACACGAACTCATCGTTTTTGATGGCTGCATAATATTCCATGGTGTATATGTGCCACATTTTCCCTGTCCAGTCTATCATCGATGGGCATTTGGGTTGGTTCCAGGTCTTTGCTATTGTAAACTGTGCTGCAATGAACATTCGTGTGCATGTGTCCTTATAGTAGAACGATTTATAGTCTTTTGGATATATACCCAGTAATGGGATTGCTGGATCAAATGGAATTTCTATTTCTAGGTCCTTGAGGAATCGCCACACTGTCTTCCACAATGGTTGAACTAATTTACACTCCCACCAACAGTGTAAAAGCGTTCCTATTTCTCCACATCCTCTCCAGCATCTGTTGTCTCCAGATTTTTTAATGATTGCCATTCTAACTGGCGTGAGATGGTATCTCAATGTAGTTTTGAGTTGCATTTCTCTAATGACCAGTGATGATGAGCATTTTTTCATATGTTTGTTGGCTTCATGTATGTCTTCTTTGTAAAGTGTCTGTTCATATCCTTCACCCACTTTTGAATGGGCTTGTTTGTTTTTTCTTGTAAATGTGTTTCAGTTCTTTGTAGATTCTGGTTATCAGCCCTTTGTCAGATGGGTAGACTGCAAAAATTTTTTCCCATTCTGTTGGTTGCCGATTCACTCTAATGACTGTTTCTTTTGCTGTGCAGAAGCTATGGAGTTTGATTAGGTCCCATTTGTCTATTTTGGCTTTTGTTGCCACTGCTTTTGGTGTTTTGGTCATGAAGTCCTTGCCTACGCCTATGTCCTGAATGGTTTTGCCTAGATTTTCTTCTAGGGTTTTTATGGTGTTAGGTCTTATGTTTAAGTCTTTAATCCATCTGGAGTTAATTTTAGTGTAAGGTGTCAGGAAGGGGTCCAGCTTCTGCTTTCTGCACATGACTAGCCAGTTTTCCCAACACCATTTATTAAACAGGGGACTCGCTTCCACATTGTTTGTTTTTGTCAGGTTTGTCAAAGATCAGGTGGTTGTAGATGTGTTGTGTTGCGTCGGAGGTCTCTGTCCTGTTCCATTGGTCTATATCTCTGTTTTGGTACCAGTACCATGCTGTTTTGATTACTGTAGCTTTGTAGTATAATTTGAAGTCCGGGAGTGTGATGCCTCCAGCTTTGTTCTTTTTGCTTAGAATTGACTTGGCTATGCGGGCTCTCTTTTGGTTCCATATGAAGTTTAAAGTGGTTTTTTCCAGTTCTTCAAAGAAGGTCATTGGTAGCTTGATAGGGATAGCGTTGAATCTGTAAATTACTTTGGGCAGTATGGCCATTTTGACAATATTGATTCTTCCTAGCCATGAACATGGAATATTTCTCCATCTGTTTGTGTCCTCTCTTATTTCATTGAGCAGTGGTTTGTAGTTCTCCTTGAAGAGGTCCTTTACGTTCCTTGTTAGTTGTATTCCTAGGTATTTTATTCTCTTTGTAGCAATTGTGAATGGCAGTTGGTTCTTGATTTGGCTGTCTTGAAGTCTGTTATTGATGTATAGGAATGCTTGTGATTTTTGCACATTGATTTTATATCCTGAGACTTTGCTGAAGTTGCTTATCAGTTTCAGGAGATTTTGGGCTGAGACGATGGGGTCTTCTAGATATACAATCATATCGTCTGCAAATAAAGACAATTTGACTTCCTCCTTTCCTATTTGAATACCCTTTATTTATTTTTCTTGCCTGATTGCTCTGGCTAGAACTTCCAGTACTATATTGAATAGGAGTGGTGAGAGAGGACATCCTTGTCTAGTGCCAGATTTCAAAGGGAATGCTTCTAGTTTTTGCCCATTCAGTAAGATATTGGCTGTTGGTTTGTCGTAAATAGCTTTTATCGTTTTGAGATACGTTCCATCAATACCTAGTTTATTGAGTGTTTTTAGCATAAAGGGCTGTTGAATTTTGTCAAAGGCCTTCTCTGCATCAATTGAGATAATCATGTGGTTTTTGTCTTTGGTTCTGTTTATGTGGTGGATTATGTTTATAGATTTGCGTATGTTGAACCAGCCTTGCATCCCCGGGATGAAGCCTACTTGGTCATGGTGGATAAGCTTTTTGATGTGCTGTTGCAATCGGTTTGCCAGTATTTTATTGAAGATTTTTGCATCTATGTTCATCATGGATATTGGCCTGAAGTTTTCTTTTCTTGCTGAGTCTCTGCCAGGTTTTGGTATCAGGATGATGTTGGTCTCATAAAATGATTTAGGAAGGATTCCCTCTCTTTGGATTGTTTGGAATAGTTTCAGAAGGAATGGTACCAGCTCCTCTTTGTATGTCTGGTAGAATTTGGCTGTGAACCCATCTGGACCTGGGCTTTTTTGGGTGGTAGGCTCTTAATTGCTGCCTCAACTTCAGACCTTGTTATTGGTCTATTCAGGGTTTCAACTTCTTCCTGGTTTAGGCTTGGGAGGATGCATGTGTCCAGGAATTTATCCATTTCTTCCAGGTTTACTAGTTTATGTGCATAGAGTTGTTTGTAATAATCTCTGATGATGGTTTGAATTTCTGTGGAATCTGTGGTGATATCCCCTTTATCGTTTTTTATTGCATGTAAAGACCATCAACACAATGAAGAAACTGCATCAACTAACGGGCAAAACAAGCCACCTAGCATCAAAATGGCAGGATCAAATTCACACATAACAATATTAACCCTAAATGTAAATGGGCTAAATGCCCCAATTAAAAGACATAGACTGGCAAACTGGATAAAAAGCCAAAACCCGTCTGTGTGCTGTATCCAGGAAACCCATCTCACATGCAGAGATACACAAAGGCTCAAAATAAAGGGATGGGGGAAGATTTACCAAGCAAATGGAGAGCAAAAAAAAGCAGGAGTTGCAATTCTCATCTCTGATAAAATAGACTTTAAACCAACAAAGATCAAAAGAGACAAAGAAGGACATTACATAATGGTAAAAGGATCAATGCAACAAGAAGAGCTAACGATCCTAAATATATACGCACCCAATACAGGAGCACCCAGATACATAAGGCAAGTTCTCAATGACTTACAAAGAGACTTAGATTCCCACACAATAATAGTGGGAGACTTGAACACCCCGTTGTCAATGTTAGACAGATCAACAAGACAGAAAATTAACAAGGATATCCAGGACTTGAACTCACACCTGGATCAAGCAAACCTAATAGACATTTACAGAACTCTCCACCCCAAATCCACAGAATATACATTCTTCTCAGCACCACATCACACCTACTCTAAAATTGACCACATAATTGGAAGTAAATCACTCCTCAGCAAATGCAAAAGAACAGAAATCATAACAAACAGTCTCTCAGACCACAGTGCAATCAAGGTAGAACTCAGAATTCAGAAACTGACTCAGAACCACACAGCTTCATGGAAACTGAACAACTGGCTCTTGAATGTTGACTGGATAAACAAGGAAGTGAAGGCAGAAATAAAGATGTTCTTTGAAACCAACGAGAACGAAGACACAACATACCAGAATCTCTGGGACACATTTAAAGCAGTCTCTAGAGGAAAGTATATAGCAATAAATGCCCACATGAGAAGCAAGGAGAGATCTAAAATTGACACCCTATCATCAAAATTGAAAGAGCTAGAGGAGCAAGATCAAAAAAACTCAAAACCTAGCAGAAGACAAGAAATAACTAAGATCAGAGCAGAACTGAAGGAGATAGAGACACGAAAAACTCTTCAGAAGCTCTGCTCTTAACCAGCACTGCAGCTGGAGGAAAAGCGGGAGGCGTTTGGCTGTTGATGAGGATGACGTTTGCATTCTTCTGTGTGGTCTGGGTTTGCTTTCCCCAGGGAGCACAGTCCACAGAAGATAGAACGTTTCAGGAATACCAACCACGCTAAGTAATGTGCTCACAGGATATTTACTAAAATCATGATGAAGCCGGCTCCACAAACAGTGGATAGAAGACGGCGTGTGTAAAACTGGTGCCTGGAAAACGGGTTGTCTGTGTGGAGGGAAGTAAGGCTCATCCCCCACGCAATACCGCAGACAAAGGTGGATCAAAACCCGAATATGAAAAGAGAGGAGACAGGAGAACACGGAGAGTCTTTGGGACCTTGCGCCTGGGAACAATTTTTTAAACAAATGTGGAGAGCACAAACCATAGAAAAATGATTCGTTTTGTCACATCAAAACTAGGGACGCCTGCTTGCTGAAGAAGACCATGAACAGAATTATTAGACAACTGGCAAGATGGGAGAAGAGATTAGCCAAGTTTAAAACTGGAAGGTGATCAGTGTGTGAAATATACAGTGTAACTTTGCGAATCAACACGAAAACAAGGAGAAATCCCGAAGAATGGACAGAGGACGTGAGCAGGCAGCACCCGGAGAGCGACTCCCAACAGGCCAGCACGCGCGCGCCAAGACGCCACGCCCCGGGTGCCTCCTTCCACCCCGGGCGGTGACCGGGAAGCTGGGGGCTGCCCAGCCTGGGCAGGGAGGCAGGGACGCAGGTGGGGGTGGACGGAGGGCCGTGGACCCAGCGGTCCCGCCTCGAGTAGACACCCAGGGAGGTGCCGACCCAGCCCCACAGCTGACCTCTGAGCCTGCCTGCGGGGGCCGGGAGGGGCACAGGACCCGGGCGGGTGTCCCGGGAGAGCAGAGAGGAAAACGGGGCGGGCGCACGCGGAGAACCCCGCAGCAGGGGAGCAGCGTGAGCCGGTGCATGCGGAGCGATATCAGAGCGTCTTTAAAACACGATTGTGTGTAACGTTTAAAAATACGCAGAATGAAACTAATCACATGAGAACATTGGTAACAGCAATGGGCGCTCTCCAAGAACACGTTCAAATAACAAGATCGTCGCTGAACACGGTTCAGTGATTTCCTAACGGCGGGGAGGGGGAGCGGGGTGAGGAACGGGAAGGAAGAAATCGTTATAAAGCCGGAAGGAAGCCACGCGCAGACACATGGTGTGTGATGTTCACGCTCTGTGCAGTGGGGTTCCTTCAGCCCTGACTCCTGAGGGCCAGTCGTGAAGACGGGGAAGGTGGAGGCAGTGAAGCAGGTGCCGTGAGACCGCGGGGGACCGCAAAGACTGGGCGGCAGGATGGGCGTGTCCTCCCTCCCCCTCCCACAGGACAGTGTGGCCCCGCCCCTGCCTGGCCCCGCCCCTCCAGCCTGGCCACGCCCATGCCTGACCCCGCCCCTCCGACCTGGCCCTGCCTCTATGGCCTGACCACACCCTGACCACGTGGTCTCCACCTTGGCCCCACCTCTGTGGTTTGACCACGCCCCCATCCTGGACCCACCCTTCTGTCTGGCTCCTCCCCTTATCCTGCCCCCACCCCTATCTTCACACCCATGGCTTGGCCACGCCCATCCATCCTGTCCCCACCCTTTTCTAGCCATTTCCTTCTCTGATCCCTCTTCTCCACCCTGGCCCTGCCCTTACCGTTTAACCACGCCTATCCGCACTGACCCCGCCCCTGTGGCTTGACCCCGCCCCCCCATCCCGGCCCCGCCCCTTTCTCCACACCCATGGCTCCCGTTCCCACCCCATCTCTAGCCATTTCCTTGTCCGATCCCCTCGTCTCCACCCTGGCCCTGCCCTTACGGTTTGACTATGCCTCTCCACCCTGACCCGCCCTGTGGTTTGACCCCGTCTATCCATCCTGGCCCCACCCACTATGACTTCACCACGCCTTGACCACAGGTCTCCACCTTGGCCCTCTCCTGTAGTTTGACCCGCCCCCTCCATCCTGGCCCCATCCCTAGGGCTTGACCACACGCTGAGTACACGTCTCCACCTGCCTGCTGTGTGCTCAGGCGTGACAGAGGCTTTCGGCCTGAAGCCCCCCTTTCCCCACAGCCAGCTCCTCAGGAGAGGAGCGCTGGCTTCCCTGGCTGAGCACGGGGCCCCTGTGCGTCTGGCACAGAGCTGTGCCGTCTCTAGTGTGGACAGTCCTGCAGGTGACCCCAGCTCAGGCTCCTAAGCCCTTTCGGGGGCCCAAGAGCAGAGCTCCCCTTCTATTCTTTTCTTAGGACGGGCGCTTTCTGTGGGGCCAGTGCCCCCTCCCACAGGAAACCCTCCCGGGTGGGATGGGGACGCTGGGACCCTCTGGCCACACCCAGACCCCTCTCCAAGCCACTATCCCTCCACAGTCATTTAATGAGCGCCTGCTGTGTGCGAGGCAGGGCCGGGCAGTCCCTGAGCACAGGGTCCTGTGTCTGGGACAGAGTTGAACTGGACGCCAACCAGTGGGTGGAGGAGGAACCAAGGTCGGGGTGAGGACACACCCCCTGGGGAGGGGCTGGGCAGAGAGGGACAGGGTGAGCAGGACCGGCCAGGACATGGAGGAAGCCTTGCTGGCAGAGGGCAGCGGGGTCAAGACCCGTCGGGAGGCCTCCGGGTCCTGGGATTAATGAGGTCCAGGAGGGCTGGGAAGTCGGGGGGAGATGGACCCCAGGCTCAAGGGTCAGTCCCCTAAGGACTGAACTTTTCATCTCTTGCCCAGATTCCTTTCAAAGAGTCGTGGGGAGTCACATCTTACAAACCACAAAATCTCATGAAACAGGTTTTTCTGTTAACGGGGTATAATGGGGCTCATCTTTCAGCCTGGCTGTGGTACAGCTCACGTGACAGACAGCAGCCCCTTCCTCTTCACCCCCAGCACCCCTTCCCCCTGACTCCAAGACGTTAGACAGAGCTTGGCTCTCTCAGCCAGCTGTGAGCTGAAGAATCGCGGAAACCCGCGGGTGACCGGTGAGCCCCGGCCTCCCGAGGTCCCGGCGGGCTGAGCTAGCACCTCCCTTCCCTGCACGAATTCGTGATTATACCTGCAGGCCCCGTCTCTGCAGTGCATGAAACCAGCTGTACCCCGGGTCCTGGGGCGCTCTCAGGAACTTCCGAGGCCGTGTTCCCTGGGCTGTGGGCACCGGTAGTGGCTCAGGATAAACCACTTTCAGTCTTGGTAGAATGTGGTTTTTCTGTCATTAGCTTTCAGGACGATGTCTGTGTCAGTACTGAGTGTGAATGAGTGTGAGTGACATTGCAAGCGTGTGAGTGGGAATGTGTGAGCATGTGTGAGTGTGAGCGTGTATGTACATGAGCGTGCGCATGTATATGTGAATCCGTGTGTTGTGTGTATGTGAGTGCTGTGTGTGTGACCGTGTATGTACGTGAGCATGTGTGTTCACGAGTGTGCATGTATGAGTCTGATTGTGTGTTGTGTGTATGTGAGTGGTGTGTGTGTGTGTGACCGTGTGTCTCCTGCTAACTCAGCCACACCACCCCTGCTCTGCCCTGTAAAATGGGCTCAAGGCTCCTGGGCCATTCTTCCAGGTCCCTGCCCCTGCCCTCGGCCAGGCCACCATCCCTGCTCACCAGGCCCACTGTAAGGGCCCTGCCTCTGCAGGTGCCAGACGTGATCCCATCGCATGACAGGGCTGAATTCAACCATGGCTCTTGGAAAGGAACAGAGATGCCTGCACAGGACTTGGGGGGGGACTGAGATGCGGTGGACACCTGCCACCCTGGGGGGAGGGAGGGAGGCGGGAGGGAGGAGGGAGGAAGGGAGGGAGGGAGGAAGAAGGAAGGAGGGAGGAGGGAGGGAGGCAGGGAGGGAGGCAGGGAGGGAAGGAGGGAGGGTAGAAGGAGGGAGGGAAGGAGGAAGGGAGGAGGGAGGAAAGGAGGGGGAGGGAAGGAGGAGGGAAGGAGGGAGGGGAGAGGGAGGGAGGGAGGAGGAAGGGAGAAGGAAGGAAGAGAGGGAGGAGGGAGGCAAGGAGGGGGAAGAGGGAGGGGGAGGAGGGAGGGAGGGAGGGAGAAGGGAAGGAAGGAGGGGGAAGGAGAGAAGGAAGGAGGGGGAGGAGAGAGGGAGGGGGAGGAGGGAGGGGGAGGAGGGGAGGGAGGGAGAAGGGAAGGAGGGGAGGGGAAGGAGAGGAGGGAGGGGGAGGAGAGGAGGGAGGGGCAGGAGAGAGGGAGGGAGGGTGGAGGAGGGAGGGAGGAGGGAGGAATGGGGGAAGAGGAGGGAGGAAGGAGGGCGCTCCCAGAATTCTCATTTCACACCTTTATGTTCTTCGTGAGATAGGAACGGAGCCCTTGTTTATGGGGCTGACCCATACATCACATGTGGCTCTGTTCTAATGCCGGCACAGAGGGCAAACTGCTTGGTAAAATTGCCCTTACAAATCATCCCAAAAACACAGTGCCCAATAGTTCTGCAAAATACAGAACAGATGAGAACATATTCAGGGTGCAGAATACAGACTGAAATGAACAGCATATAATAAATAGTGGAGGCATTAAATTTAATTTGGCATTCCATTTGAATTATTTCTCTCATTCCATTTGAATTATTTCTCTCATTCTGTTTCGCAAAATGCATGTCTTGGAACTCCTATAACTCAGATGTGGATATGGTGAGAATCCAAAGTTGCTGAATCATGGAATGGCCAGTCAGAGCCCAGGCTCCCTGAGCAGCCCTGGGCAGCCTCCGCCTCGCAGGTGCGGCGTCTCAGGTCGGCAGAACCAGAAACAATTACCACCTGCCCTGCGGCTCCACGGTGAGGGCCCTGCAAGCTGAGGGGTCTCCTGGGCGAGGCCCTGCTCTGAGCGCCTTCCACACAGGACTCAGCCCAGCACCTCCAGGAGGTGAGCTGGCTGCTGCCCCTCATTTTATAGAGGAAGAAACAGAGACACTGAGGAACCTGGGCCAAGTTCTCTTAAAATTATAACAGGAAATTACAATAGTGAAAGAGATCAGAGCCGACTGACTCCATCTGGCTTCTGACCTTTAAGCTGTGCTTGTTCATTCCTGGGCATAGGCCGTACGAACTTGGGGGAAGGAATTCAGTTCATGGTTCGACTCTGAAACAAAATTGATAATAGCCCTTTCCTACAAAGCCCCCTCTTGCCTGGGGACCAGTTTGCCTTTGCAGAACTAACAAGTTAGCTCCAAGATTAGAAATTACGGCTTAGGGGTCACGCAGCCTCTGGCTCCAAGAGTCTGAACCCCCCTAAATTGCTCCTGGGGTAACATCACTATTGTAAAAGCCAAGATCGTGCGTGAGATATTTGGCAGACCCTGCACTGGGTAGATCAGCCGGCACCAGCCAGAGGGTAATCTGGGTCAATCAGCTCTGCCATCGCACCTGCGAACAGAGGACAGCAGGAAAACCTCACTTCAACCCCCTATGACTCCACCCCCAGCCTGACCAATCAGCACTCCCCCCTTCCCAAGCCTCGACCCACCAAACTCTCTTTAAAAACTCTGCTCCCCAAATGTGCCAGGAGACTGATCTGAGTAATAAAAGCCCAGTCTCCCACACAGCCGGCTGCGTGAGTCACGCTTTCTCCATTGTAATTTCCTTGATGGATCGGCTCTGTGGATGCAGCGGGCAAGGTGGACCCCTTGGGCGGTTACACCGGGAACACCGGAGTGAGAGGGCAGTGGGGTGGAGCCTGCTCTGAACCGGCCACACCTGTGTTCAGTCCCCCATGAGAGCACCTGTGCACCATTCCTCTCGGTAGCCTCAGTGACACACAATTCAGGAGTGAAGGAATGAAAGAAAGAACCACCACATGTGGGTCACTGTCCCCAAGTGATGCTCTTTCAGCCAAGCTCAACCCACCAGGCTCGGGTTGTCAGGGAACGTGCTCTGCTCAGAGAATCCCCTCCACTCTGCCAAAGAATCCCTGGCTCGCGGAAGCCACACCCAGGAGCACCCTTAATGTTTGCAGTGGCTGACTTTCCCCAGGTCACCAATGCCAGCCCTTCGTGGCCGGTTTCCCTGGGAGCCCGTGGTGCTCTCTGGGTCACGGAGCAGGGGCACTACTTAAAAGTACGGCTCTGCAGGCCTGGCTGCCCCCCTGCTTGTGAGGGGCTCACTCTGCAGGCACCGAGCCTGCCCGCCAGCCCCGTGGCCCTGCCCGAGGGTGGGATTCAGAGCCAGGTCCTGAGAAGAGATAGGCCCGTGGGGGACTCTGCCTGTATGTGTGCCCTCCTGCTGGGAAAGACCCCAGGGCCCTCCAGGTGGCGGACAGCTTGACATCTGTGTCTTCTCTGATTGTTCTGTCCTCTGGTCACCTCAGGCCCACACTCCTCACCACAGGCACATGGGTGGAGCTTACTCTGGGGTGGGCTGCGCTGCCGACAGGAGGAAGCCCAGGGCTGCATGGGGTCAGCAGAACCGTCCTCCAGGAAGCTCACGCTGAATGTGGTGCCGGTGGGGACTGGCTGTGCTCATCAGACCCACTGGATGTCCTGCAGCGAACACGCCACAGGGGCAGGGCACAGGGCCGGGGCCACATGGCAGTGTTCCCGTGACGGTCGAGCTCGCTCCGCGGCGTGCCCTGGAGGTGCAAAACTGTCGGAAACGTTCCTCGCACATTTCCACCCTTCCCTTCCTCTGCTTACTCCCTGGGCTGACTCCACCTGTGGGGACGCTGCAGCTGGGGGTCTCCGTCCCCTCTCTCCCTCCCAGGCCCAGGCCTGTGCTAAGGTCCCAGTGCCCGGGCCAGCAGGTGGCAGGTCCTGGGACTGCCCTAGGCTGTGGGAGCCCTCCCGCATCAGCCAGTGAGGAAGGGCCCAACCAGGTGGGCTCAGGGTCAGTGTGAGGTCCTCCTGGGACAGGAACTGGGAGCTGCTGTTCGAGGAAATGTTTGAGGTGACCCCAAAGTCCACAGAAAACCAGAGTTCAGGGAAGGCTCGGTCCAGCCTCGCTGGGCAGAGACCTCAACCTACTTCTCAACCCCTCCCCACACCTGCCTCCCATATTCTGACGCCTGCACCCAGGGGCGCCCTTCTGGGAACGGCTCCTGCACCTCAGCCTGTGAGTCAGGGATGCTGGGCTCTGAGCAGTTCTAGCCGGTCCCCTCCACCCAGGGCCCCCGGGCTGGGCTAAAGCAGAGCCCATGGCGGGTGAGGCAGAGGAGCAGCTCTGCCCTCAGGAGGAGACTCACTCCCAGGTGGCCCTGGGCCCATTTTTGGCCATAGTGGGACCGAGACTGGCAGGACCATGACCCGAGGGTGCTGGAGGTACCCAGGAAGCCAGGCCTTGGCGGGTGGAGAGGCACTGCCCCCAGCTCTGTTCAGAGGCCCCTCAGCCTCCCCGGCTGTGTCCAGCGGGCTGACCCTCTGGTTCCAGGCTGTGAGTCCACTGGCTCCTGCCCAGGTTTGGCCAACGGAGGGCAGAGGCAGGAGCAGGAGGAAAGAAGGAGGGGGTGTAGGGTGGGTCCCATGCCCTGAGGTTTCCCACTGTGTCCTCCATGGCCCAGTGTCCCTGGGACAGCCCCCTGCGCCCCCACCTCCCTCTGACCTGGGCAGGGCCTGCATACCCCCTCCCCCTGCTCCCCCAGCCCCAGGGCCGTGGCTGTGGCCGCTCTCTGGGTGGCCCCGGGCCCTGCGCCTAAACCTGCAATGAGCTCCCCCGTGCTCTCCTGCCTCCCATCGAGTCACCCTCAGCCTCCCAAGGAGGTCGGAGCCCAGGGGGTGGGGGGGCCTGGCTGGAGTGGGGCTCCCCCATGGACACTGGCTGTTCTAAACCATGGCCCTGGGACAGCCTCGTAGGACAGAGGCGGCCTCGGGGCCACTGGCTGGAACTTGTCCAGGGCAGGCAGATGAGAGGCCTCTCCCCCACTGATTCTGCCTCGTTCTTCCATCTGGGATAGGCACAGCCTTCTTCCCACCCCCCACCGGGGCCACCCAGGGTCCCCATCCTCCTCCAGGAGCTTTAGTGCTGATCAGCCGCCCTGAAGTGTTTGTCCTGGGCTGCGGAGGCCAAGGGCAGGGCCTGACGGGGTGAAATGCAGCCTCCTCGCTGGTCTGGGCATCCCCTGGTCTCCCTTTCAGATTCCACTGACATTTCGAAATTCCAGTTTTCAACAGAGATCAGTCCTCAGGGCAGCCGCTCCTCCCAGGACCCAGGGCAGCTGGCCTTGAGGGGGCTTCCACTGGCAGGGCCCAGCTCTCCCTGCAAAGCGATTTAGCAGGAAGGGGAACTCCCAGAGCCCTGTGGGGAGTGAGGAGTTAACTCTTGCAGGGTCCCGGGGCCTAGAGCCAGAAGAGCTCGGGAAGGATTTTCTTGCTCTCAGGGCCTCCTCCTAATCTGACTTTCGAGCTGCAGGCAGAACTTGGAAAAAAAGAAACCTGTCGTTCATGTAACAGAAATCAGAGACGTCTTTCTGAGACTGCTCAGAGCCCAAGTTAAGGCGAAAAGTGAATGTCAGCTTTCTTCTTGCTAAAATTTCGAGTTCAGATTTTATGTTCTCAAATAATGTGTCATGTAGATCGGGTATCTTAGGTCAGAAACGTGTCCTGAACATTCAAATCCAGACGACAAATGATTGTGAGAGGAGAGCACGCTGCTCTCCGGGCCCCGGGTTACAGCGTGTGCCTTTCCTAACAAATCCCAAGCAGCCTGACACAGCCTCCGGGAGCTGGGCTGGGTCAATAACAGCGATCAATTAATCAGGCCGTCAGCATCCCTTAGCAAAAAGGAAGGAGGTTCACTGAGCTCGCTGGAAAAGAAATCCAAGGGAACAGGCAGAGTGGGATGAAGGGCCGTCTGCTGATGGTCACAGACTAACCCTCCTAGGGAACCAACTCGACCCCACCCCAGGAATAAATCAGAGCTGCAGTCCAACAGACCAGCCAAAGCAAACACACGAACAGCCTCGTGGTGCTGCCCCGCATGTCTCACGGACACTTTCTCCTGGTGTACACCGCTGTGTGCGGCTGCCTGGGGAATCCGGGGTCACGACTTAAGACAGAGGGTAGAACACTCCGGACATTTCTGGTGTCTAAATGGTGTTGGCCGTCCATCCTGTGCCGTGCTGGGTCCCAGCGAGGGGAAGATGGAGAGGGAGGACCCTGCCCAGATCCCACTGCGGTGTCAGGGCTACAGGAAGAGGAGGGTCTGAGCAAGTCCCCACCGCCCCACCTCTGCTCCCCCACGGGGCTGGGGCACCTCCCTGAGGCCCTGTCCCATCCCTGCCCACCTCCTATCAGAACCCACAGGCTTAGGTGCTCAGAGACCCCGAGCATCCCAGGAGGGATGGAAACCTCTTAGGACAGACGTCCAGGAAAATGTCACTTCTCTTAACTGCTCTCCTTTCCGGGGCTTCTTCAATTAGGATAACGAGCCTCCCCAAGCTTCCTGCCTGCCAACATAGTGGCTGAAATTTTATATGAGAAACATTCATTTCCTCCCATAGGAGAATTACTTTGTAATTTTATTTTGAAGTGTGGTCTCTGCTTGAAATACAAGCCTAATTAGATGATGGTGGTAATGTATTCAAACCATAGAACGAGAACAATGATTTGAAGCCTCTCTTTTAGTCCCACACCCTTTATAATTCAGCAGTAAACAGTGTATTTATGGGAGCGGGAGAACAGTCACCGGGTGCCCCAGCAGTGCCAGACATTTATGAGGGACCCTGGGGCTCTGCGGGGGAGCCAAGAAACCCAGGCCATTCAGGAGCTCCTGCCTCAGGGCTGAGCACAGCTGGGGGAGGCGGGGGCGGGTCCCATATCAGAGAGGAGCTGGGGTCTTGCTGCGCACAGGGTGTGGGGGCAGCAGCTGGGGGTTCATCAGAGCAGGCAGAAGCTCCAGGGAGGGATCTCCAGCCATGGGTGCCACGGGCACCAGGACGCGACCAAAGCCTTCAGTGGAAGTAGCGTTTCCTGATCATCGGCCCACCCACGTGGCGGGAGGGCTGCGGCGGCCACAGCCTCAGAACCCGGCTCTCCACGGCCCTCATTTCTTCTTGTCTAATCTAGATATATATGTCTATAATAAATTTCCCTGGGACCACAGCATCCCATAAATTCTGGTATATTGTGCTTTTATTTTTGTTCATCTCAAAGTATTTTCTAGTTTCCCTTGTGATTTTTTCTGGACCCATTTTGTTGTTCAGAAATATGTTGTCTAATTTTCACATATAGACCAATTTACCAAGTTTCCTTCTATTACAGATTTCTAATTTCACTCCAGTATTGGAGAACTTACTTGGTATGATTCCATTCTTTTAAAATTTCCTGAGACTTATTTTATCATCTGGAATAGGATGTATTCCTTGTACCACGTGCATGCGGTGAGACTGTGTCTACTGCTGCTGTTGGGTGAAATGTTCTGTACGTGCCCTGCCCCAGATGAGAGCCAGCAAGGGGCTCCTCAGTAACTAGTCAGTTTACTGGCTGCTGCAGACACTGCTTCAGTGATGGTGCCACAGACACGGGGGGAGAAGCAGGTTCCTGCTGAGAGCGCTGCTGGAGCGGCCACATGTCCACGGTTAGAATAACAACAGCTTTTAGCATGCAAACGCTGCCGCTGTGGGCCCAAGCCATGCGGGCAAGTCCCTCCCCCACCGTGCCATTCTGATAAACCGACTTCTGACCCTCCCCTCCGGTGAAGCACCCTGCCCATGAATCAGAAGCTGGCGTTCACACCAGCCGTGAGGTGCCCTCTGCATGGCTGTGCCCCTCGGCTCCACTGCCCCCTTCCTGCTTTGGAGTTATCTGCTATGAAAGAAATTGCATTTTAAAAATAAAACAAAGAGCATTTCAAGTGAGAATGCGCTGCAGTAGGCAGAGCACTGATGGGAACTGAAGCCCACAAGCTGGCAGGAGGGACCCTTGTCCCCCAGGCACCTGACACGGGAGCAGGAGAGGCGCCAGGCCTTGTGGGCTTGAGGCTTCTATGAGTGGAGGGTGCTCCTGGGGAAGACACTACAAAGTCATGCAGACAGAGCTGCAAGGGGGCGCTCCCACACTCTGTGGAGGCCCACGTGACGTGGCAGGGACAGGGACTGCAAGCAGCTCCATTGCAGGAGCACCTGCCCCGCTCAGGGCCATGCAGGGCAGACGCAGCCCGGCTGTGCAGCAGTGCCCAGCCACCCCCCTCTCACATGCCCACCTCGAGGATCGTCTAAGGAAGAGCGGTCCCAGACCACAGTCACCAGGCCACGCGCTCCCTCCGATGGCTTCTCTCCCTTCCTGGGTCAAAGCCTGACACGCCCTGACTCCTGCCCCCACCCCTGTGTTCAGCCCCACATCTCTACATGCTCCTTCAAACCCCGAGCTCCTTACCTGGATGTCATCGTGGCCAGGTGGAAATCCGAAGGAAAGTGTCCAGCAGAGGCAGGCCCAAGTCCCAGGATCCCCCGACGGGAAAGCTTGGTTGGCTGAGGACAGGTGTGGGCAGCTCCTGGTGAGGCAGGAGAGCTAGGCAGGGCCAGGCAGTCAGGGCCTGTTAGGACGAGGACTCACCCGGCCCGAGGAGACTTTCAGGAAACGCGTGATGCAGCCAGACTTAAAACTTAAGAGGCCCAGTGGCTGCTCTGGGCGGGGAGGGTTGGTGGAACACGGACAGGTGGAGGCACCATGGAGGGCGTTCGTGGAGGTCCGAGTGAGAGTGGTGAAGGTGGGCTGGCGCTTAGGGGGCTCCTCCAAGGGAGAGTTATGAGAAATTCCCTTGAGGCCAAAGCGGATTGACATATGGTCAGGGGGAGGGCAGCCCAGAGACTCCCTCCCAAGTGGGGGGCACAGGACAAGGAGGAAGCTAGAGCCCCAGTTCAGCGAACCTCAGGAGCCCATGCAACCCACAGCCCATTCTGGAAATGGTGGCATTCCCCTGGGGACCCAGTGGCGAGGGGAGGTGGGTCGGCTTTCCTCTGTGCTCTCCTCACCATCTGCAGCTGAGACCCCAGCCCAGCTCACTCTGGGCTTCTTGTCCTCTTCTCTGGCGGGAGAAAGCACCACTCACCCGACAGCACGGGCGCTCATCGCCCATTTCTGGCCAAAGGAGACTTCAGGACGGCCCGGCAGTGCCAGGAAGCTGAGGAGGACCATGGTGACTGCAGGGTCTGGAGACGGGAGGGCAGGTAACAGTGTGTGTGTGTGTGTGTGTGTGTGTGTGTCTGTGTGTATGGATGTATGTGTGTGCATGTATATGTATGTGTGTGCAAATGTGTGCATATGTGTGTCTGTATGTGTGTGTGTCTATGTGTCTGTGTATGTGTCTATGTGTATATGTGTCTATGTGTGTGTATGTGTGAGCATATGTGTGTGGATGTGTGTGGATGTATATATATGTGTATGCATATGGGTGTGCATATGTATGTGCATGTGTGTATGTGTATGTATATGTGTATGTGTGTGACTATGTGTGTCTGTGTGACTGTGTATGTATGAGACTGTGTGTGTATGTGTATGTGTGTGTGTGGGACTGTGTATGTGTATGTGTGTGTGTGTGTGTGTGTGTATGGGTGTGTGTGCATGTATATGTGTGCATGTGTGTATGTGTGTCTGTATATATGCGTGTGTCTGTATGTGTATGTGTATGTCTGTGTGTATGTGTGTGTGACCACATGTGTATATGAGTGGATGTGTGTGGATGTGTATGTATGTATGTGTGTGCATATGTGTGCATACGTATGTGCATGTGTGTATGTGTATGTGTGTGTGACTGTGTATGTGTGTGAGACTGTGTGTGTCTGTGTATGTGTGTGTGTAACTGTGTGTGTGTGTGTCCTTCCTGAAGCTTCTTAGTGTACCTGCAAATGCCCCTGAGAGCAGCCCGTGTGCCTGTCCTGGGCCTGTGGCCCCAATGCCCTCCCATCCCATGCCCAGCCCTTCCTGCTCTGCTGTGAACTTGTGGGGGGCTGGGGAGACAGAGCCCTAGAGCTGGGCTTCCCAAAACCCTGGTCAGCTGGCCTCAGGCTGGAATCAGACAGCGAGAGGCCCTGGTGGGCTATGGGGGCAGGAAGGAGCTGGGCTATTCCCCATCCTTCTCTGCCTCAAGCACCTCGAGCAGCTATCTGTCTTCCCTGCAGCTCCGAGTCTCAGGGGTCCTGTGGCCACCACACACTGCGTGATTAGACAGTGGACTCCATGGTGTATTACAGAGAAAGGCCTTGTAGCAAGATCAGCAGGGAGAAAGACCCAGGTGAGTCTGGATTGCCCAGGTGCAGTCTAGAGCTCTCCCTGGGGGAGGGCGCGTCACACTGAACTTCAGTCTTGCTCCAGCAATGAAGAGCAGCAACCCATCTAGAGTGTTGCTTCCCAGGGAGGTCGTGTAGGTCTCCGAGTGCAAGGGACGGGTCACACAGGCACCCTGTGCCTGTGCAGCCACAGTGCTGGCAGAAGTCAGGTGCGCCCCTGATCGCACTGCAGAGTCCAGGCAGCTGGTAGGGCAGGGCTTAGTTCCCTAAGTGTACAAATGACCTGGTCAACCAGTCACTCGGGAAACATCCCAGAAGCCAAGTTCCCGGATGCTGGCTGAGGATCCGGGAACCTCTGTGAACACGCATGAAAATCGAGCAGCCTCCGGCCTGCTTTGTACATCATTCCTGTACACCGAGGCTGCTGTGGGTCCAGCTTCCCCAGAGACCTCAGCCCTGGGCTCTGCCAGCGCCATCCCCCCCCACCACCCTCCATCTCAGGGACAGAGCCGCCGCCTTCTCTCCTGGCCTCTGAGTTGCCTCCCAGACCCCGTCTGACTTCTCAGCTCTCCGGCACCCTCAGTAACCAACTCCCTGCATCAGCCTCCTGTGTGGTCAATACATGAGTTCTCCCAGTGAGTCCCCCGACTGCTGCATCCTTGGATTAATTTAAGGGTCCAAGGACAGAGGCCAGAGAGGCCTGCATGGACCTGGGTATCAGACGTGGAACTAAGGGAGCCTTAGTCACCAGGTTCTCAGTCAGCGAGGTCAGGTGCACGTCCACACCTGATGGACCCTCCTCAGGGACCTCCTGTGCGCAAACAGCACTCCCTGGAGAGCAGCTCAGGGGCGAGGACAGGCTTCTCTAAAGCAAGGAGGGGCATCGCTGTCACTGAGGATGCACGGTCCTCTCCTTGCCCTGGAACCAGAGAATGGGAATGTGTGGCTGTGGTGAGTGTGTGGCCAACGCCAGCAGCTCAGTCCCCTTAGTCCACAGCAGTGGACCCTGACTGCCTCCAGCCAGGTTCTCCATCCCCAGCCCCAGGATTTGGGTCTTGGAGCAGTGCTGACGGCCAAGATGGGGAGTGGGTAGCAGGAAGCCAGACACAGGGAAGGCATTTCCCAGCCTGGTGGGGCCACGGAGAGACCCCCTACCACATGAAGAGCAAAGTCAGTGCAGGACACGTGTGGGTCGGGGGTGGGGTTCCCAGGGTTCTGACCCTGAGGCAGCAGGACCCCAGGCACAGGCAGGACCCCAGGCACAGGCAGGACCCCAGGCACAGGCAGGACCCTGCCTATCCCAGCCGGCAGCCTCTTCCTTTCTGCAGACACCCCCTCGGAAAAGAACAGATCTGGACCAGTGGGTGCTGCTTGCTCCAGACTCCCCAGCACCTGCAAGGCTGGGCTCTAAGCATTCCCAAGTGGCTGCAGAGGGCCGTTTGCAAACGCACGCCGGGGTCCTCCAAAAGGTGACTTGTAGATAAAAGTCCTAAATGAATGCAGAGCAGTTTCAACACCGGAGTTCACACACATGCTCCCCAACTGTTTCTAAATGTTAGAGAAAATCCCAACCTTTGTCTCTGAAAAACACCAGAGTGTGTTAGAGTCTTTTACAGTTCGTGATTTTCAAACACTCAAAACCAAATTGCCAGTTTGCAGCAAGTATTTCAAATCTACTTTCTGTTTATTTAATGTCTTGGCATCTTTAAATTGAAGTGTCCCGCCAGGGCTCCGAACCTGTTTTTCACTACTGAACAGCGTGTCTGCCCAGGCTGCTGACGGCCCCCCTTGTCATCTATGTAGAAATTACCTCTCTGCATGTCGCCTGGAACTGTGGAGGGTTGGAGATGATAAATTACAGCTCAAATTACAAAACAAGACCGCATTGATGATTTCAGGTTCTAAGTGTATAATTACGGTGCTTTTGCTAATGACATAATGAAGAGAGGTGATTATGTCATTAAAATGTGATTTTTCTTTTATACCCAAAGAAGCTGCCTGGGTGTAGTAATGAACCTCCTGGGTGTGGTGTCAAAGTGGGCTCTGCCTGCAGGACCCCGAGCCCACCCTACAGGGAAGATGGGGGTTTTGAGGTGGTGAAGTATTTCCTAATCACTGGCTGACCTGCTTAGTCCTGGGAACGAGACACTTTCAGAGCTAATACCACAGATACTGTTCTCCCACTCAGTAATGTCAGGACCAAACAAACTCTTGTTAATCTAATTGTCCGAATTATCCAGTTGAGATCCGGGGCAGTCTCGTTCTGCTTAATGACTGACAATTAGGCTTCAATGGCACCCACGCTGACAGGTGCTGGATCACAGGCTGTGGGTGTCTCGCGTGGCTTCTGCCCTGCCCCCCCCTGCGGATTCCGACTCTGGTACCCACCTCGCTGAAGTCCCCAAGGGAGTGTGGGAACACGTGAGCCTCTCTGCGCAGGGAGGTCCCAGGACGGACACCGACGCAGAATCTCCTCACCTTCCACAGGTTCTGGGTTTACCCCAAATCCAAACTCACGCTGGGAAGCACCTCAACGGTCTCCTGCCCCGGCCCAGGCTGGACGAAAGCCAGGTGCTGCTGAGCTTGAAACACTCTTCAACGACGTTCATCTTTTTTCTGCGCCAATGACATCTTTATTGGGGAGGCATTCGCTCATGCGCCCGAGGCTCGGCACCTCACCAGCAGTTGTGGGTCTGAGCTGGCGGGGGTCGGGGGGGCTGTGGGGGTTTTGTTCACCCTACACTGAAGGGCCCCGAGCACCACTCATCCCCCCCACGCACAGGAGAGTCATTAGTCCGAACACAGGCCTGCCTTGGACTCCCATCAGTTTCAGAAGGAAATGAAATTTCAAGAGATTGAAAGCAGTGATGGTGGGCGTATACCACATTTCCTCCTTTTTTTTTAACACAATGAAAAGGTAATTATCCTTCCTTACAAGACATCCCAGCCACTTGAAGGACTGTCAGCCCTGCTGCGCTGTGTCGGTCACATATTCTTGTCTGCCTGTGCCTCTTCCCCTGTCTCCGCAGGAGGAAGCCGAGTTTGACCTGGTTCCATTTCACCATCAATGGCGGGGCATGAGGAGGAGCGGGGGAGAAACGTGCAACGCAAAGGGGCGCCCGCCGCCTGCGTTCTCATCAAGCCACAGCGCATGGACCTGCGCCCCCTGCCCCCCAGCGCCAGCCTGGCCTGGGCAGGTGACCCCAGTCTGGAGGAGGGGACAGGGTCGGTGACAAGAGAAAGGGGGCGGGGGATCTGACCTGGGAGCAGCAAAGAGCATGTCCTGACAATTCCCTGATTAACTGCGCAGATGCAGAGAGGACCGGTCTCCATGGAGAAATATGTGCGGCTTATTTAATTAATCCTGAAAAGGAACTTCCCCCAAGGCTTGCCCCACACCGGAGTCCCCCCTTCTAACGATGAGAATAGATCATTAAGTGAGATTCCATGAAGTCTGCCCAGATTTTTCTTAATGAATTCCATAAAGGTGTTTAAATTGAAGTGTCCCACCAGGGCTCCGAACCTGTTTTTCAGGACCCTGCCCCAGTGCCCCTTGTTCACGGACATCCTACGTGTGCTGGTTCCTGCTGTGACCCGGGAGGGCCCAGGGATGCCGCCTGTGGGATTTCTGCTCCCAAACAGGCTGCCCCACCCACCTATGCCCTCCTTGTGCCCCCGCCCACACCTGCTCCTCCTCTGCCCTCTCCATTAATCAGCGTGAACCGAGGACTCCACTCTTAATATTTACCGAAGTTGGACATTTTAAAATGTCATTCTCCTGGGAGGAGATCATTATTAAAAGGGAAATGATTTATTCTGAAGCGAAATATAAATTACTCCATGGACTGCTGTTAGATTACTCGTCTCCCGGTATCTTTCCCACCAGGATGAGTAAATGAGGCAAAGCTAAGTGTGGGTGCACAGGGTGTCACCATATTCTGTCACTGGAGCTGTGTTTGGGTCTGTTTTCTCTGCTTTTCTAATTGACTTTTCCCTGCTCTTGGCTGTGCCAGGCAGAGCTAATGTCCATGCATTTCACAGAGATGGGAAAATTCAGAAGCTGTTCTTGCTAGGAGAGGTGCCCAGAGAGGAAGATGCCAGCCAGGAAACAAAGCCAGGTTTTAAAAGCCTCCGATTTGCTTAACTGCATGAGTAATGCATATTCATTACTCATAAAGGCAGGAAGGGGAAGGGGCCAGAAAAACACTGGCAGGCAAAGAAAGTAGAACCCTATAAATCTCTATTATCAGGGACAAATCACTGCGAACAATTAGGGTTGAATCTTGACCATCTTTTACAGTTTCACTTTTAAAAAGGCACACGTGGAATGCATGTAATAGACATAACCTTGTTTACACCTAGATGGGACCACGTCACAAACACTATTTTGTCACCTACCAATTTCACTAGATTTTATTTAACACCATTTAAATTTCACGCCAGTGCTTCTAATTAACGCAGATCCATGAGACCCCCTGATTTCTGCAGAGCCCTCGTCTGCCTCCGTCCTAAAGTTGAGACAGTCCTTGTGTTCAGTTCTTAGGTTTTCCCAGTGTTTTGGAGATCTTGCACTGGGATGTAAGCAGTATCTCTGGATGGCTCTCAGTCCTCTGCACAGTCTCTGCCTGGGGCTTGGATGGGGGACCACCTGGGGAGACCGGGGCTGGAGGCTTTTGGCTTCCAGCTCTCTTCCTGCTTTTCCCTGCTTGCTGCCCTGCTGCCCCTCAACCGCACCCTGACTCTCTGGCTCCCCATTTCCTGCCTGCCCGTGGGCCCGCCCACCCCTGCCCACCCCCGCCAGCTGCAACCTTCCCCCGGTGTTCCGCCCAGCATCCCTCAGCGCCATAGCAACCCGAGGGTGCCCCAGCCTGGAAGCTAAGCAGGGTCGGGCCTGGCTGGGGCTTGGATGGGCAGCCGGCAGAGGAGCCCAGGGACTGGAGGCCTTTGGCTTCCGGGTCCCTTCCTGCTTTCCTCTGCTTGTCACTTTGCTTCCCAGTCACACCCTGTGTCTCTGGCTCTCTCCTTCCCATCCGCCTGCATGTCCCCACTGCGACCCAGGACCTCCCTGTGGGGCTCAGCCCCAGCATCCCCCCGGCCATAGCAGCCTGAGGGTGCCCCAGCCCAGAAGCTAAGCAGGGTCGGGCCTGGCTGGGGCTTGGATGGCACAGTGGGCACTGTGCCTAATGACACTATGACCATCCTCCCCAGGTGGCCCCTGTTTCCATCACAGGGCTGAGAGGGACTCTGGAAAGTTCCCTGGACCCCTTCTCTGCCCACGAGCTTCCCCTGCCACAGCTGACTAGATTTAAGAGGGAAATGGCACAGGAGCCCACAGGCTACAGGACAAGGCCCTACTGTCCCAAATGTCCATCCCCCGGCAACTGTCAGCTCTCCTCTCAGCCAGGGGCAGCCCCAGGGTAGGACCAGGCAATGTCCTCTCCCCTGGGCTTCATTATTATCTGAAGAAAAATGGGTGGCTTTAAAGACTTCTTAAGATGAGGAAAAAATAAGTCAGAAGGAGCCAAATCAGGACTGAAAGGAGGACGCCTGATGATTTTCCAGGGACGCTCTCAAATTGCCATGGTTTGATGGGAGGAAACAGCGGGAGCATTGTTGTGGTGCAGAAGGACTCTCTGATGAAGCTTTCCCGGGCAATTTTCTGCTAAAACTTTGGCTTTCTCAAAACACTCTCATAATAAGCAGCTGTTATTGCTCTTTGGACAGTAACTTTCTTTCCTCCAGAAAGTCAACAAACAAAATGCCTTGAGCATTCCCAAAAATTGTTGCCATGACCTTTGCTCTTGAGGGGGACCACTTTTGCTGAGGCTGCACCACGTCCACCTCTTGGTAGCCATTGCTTTGAGTGTGCTTTTTCTTCAGGACGGTACCAGCAAAGCCATGGTCCATCTCCTGTTACAGTTCTTCAACGCAATGCTTCAAGATCTCGACCTCATTTAAAACTTCCATTGAAAGCTCTGCTCTGCTTGGCAGTGGATCTGGGTGCAACAGTTGAGGCACTCATCAAGCAGAAAATTTGCTCAACTTTAATTTTTTGGCAAGGACTGGGTAAGCTGAACCAATTGAGATGTCTGTGGTATTGGCTGTTGTTTATGCTGCTAAGCACCAGTCCTCTTCAATTGTGGCATAAACAAGATTAATTTTTTTCCTCTCAAATTGATGTGGTCTGTGGCTGCGGGCTTCATGTTAACATCATCATCTTCCTTCTTAAAATGACTTAACCATTTGTAAATGGCTGCTTTCTGTGTGACGCTATCTCTCTAAAGTGTTCATAAAGCATCAGTGACTTTACCATTCCCGTATCAAAGCGTCACCATAAATTTGGTGTTTGCTCTTGCTTCAGTTTTAGCAGCATTCATGATGCTCTGATAGGGACTCCTTCCAAACTGATGTCTTGCCTTTCTCAGTGTCTCAAACCAGATACTTTTCAGACATATTATAACAAGTTAGTATGAGTTTATTTTGGGGCAAAAGAAATTTGAAATCCATGCAGATTTTTCGTAAGACACATTTTCCACGAACTTTTGAAAATCCCTCATGAATACAGCTGACTCTCGAACAGCACGGGTTTGAACTGGTGGGGGTCCACTTATATGTGAATTTTTTTCAGTAAATATGTTGGAAAATTTTTTGAAGATTTGCAACAATTTGAAAAACTTGCAGATGAAACATATAACCTGGAAATACTGGGAAAAAATGTAAAGTTAGGCATGTCATGAATGCATAAAATATATGTAGATACTAGTCTATTCACTACCACAAAATTAGATAAATTATTATAAAAGTTAAAATTTATCAAAATTACACATAAAAACACAGGCTTTACATGGCATCATTCACAGTCAAGGGAAATGTAAACAAACATAGGGATACAGTATGAAATCATAGCTGCATGAAAAACCGTGCACATGACATACCACCACAATCATGTCACAGCCCCCTCCTGCTGCTGTCATGGTGAGCTCAAGTATTTTGAGTATTTGCTTTAAATGCGCTATGATGCTAATCATCTCCACATGGGCAGCTCGCCTCTCCAGTAAATTACATACTGCAGTAAAAAGTGATCACTGATCACTTCTGGTTCTCATGTATTTTTTAATCCTGTTGACTGCAATGCCATAAACCTTGAATAACACCATGAGACCTATGTGAAGTACCACTAGTGATGCTGGAAGTGCTCCCAGAAGCAGAGAAAGTCATGACATTCCAATAAAACCCTGAATTGCCTGATGTGTACTCTAGGTCAGGGTCTGCAGCTGCGATTGCTTGCCAATTCAAGACAAATAAATTTAGCATAAGGACCATTACAAAAAAAAAAAAAAAAAGGAAATCCATGAAGTCGTTGCTGCAAGCACAAACACCTGACACTTTTTGTGGCCGACTCTTGAATTCTGTATGGAAAAACGCGGGCTTCCGTGTGGGTGCAGGATTACCGTGAGAAAGGCACGCCTGTAGACTTTAACATGCGAAAAACCAAAGTCATTGTCTACAACTTAAAGCAAAAGGAAGGTGAAGAAGCTAAAGCTGGAGAATTTAATGCCAGCCAAAGATGGTTTGATAACTTTAGAAAGAGAGAGGTTTGGCTTTCAGAAAATGTCAGGATAAAGGAGAAACAGCTTCTGCTTACCAACAGGTAGCAGACAAGTTACCAGACACCATTAAGAAAATCAGTGAGCAGAAATGCTATCTGCCTGAACAGATTTTTAATGCTGACAAAAGTGCTCTATTCTGGAGGGGGAAATGCCACAAATGACATTTATCAGTAAGAAAGAGAAGTGAGCGCCAGGACTGAAGGCAGGCAGGGAGAGGCCAACTCTATTGCTTTCTGCAAATGCAGCTGGGTTTATAATCAGGACTGCCCTTAACTATCAAGCTGCTAACCCCCGAGCCTTGAAGGGAAAAGATAAACACCAGTTGCCACTCTATGATTATACAACTGTTTTTATACAATGTCTTAATATTCTGTAGAATTAGTGTTTGCAGGAGACACTGTGAAAAGTCAGACCTTTTTCTTCTTCTTCTTCTTTTAAGAGACAGGGTCTCACTCTGTCATCCAGGCTGGAGTGCAGTGACTACATTTGCTACACAGTGTTCTAAAGCTTTA
>JAZHEH010001271.1:0-11597 GCA_036589455.1 Ateles fusciceps
ACCTGAATACACAGGGAGGGTGTATGTTTTATATAAGAGAGTACAAAGTGAGGGTGAATATTTTCTATAACAGAGTAGAATACAGAGGATGTATTTACTTTTAAAACAGAGTACCGGCAGATTGAGTATATATTTTATCACAGAGTGTACAAATTTAGGGTGTACAATTTTAACAATAGTGTAGAATAAGAAGGTGTATTTACTTTAAAGCAGAGTACCGCTAGAGGGGTGTATATTTTTTATAATAGAGTACAAAATTAGGGTGTATAATTTTTACAACAGTGTAGAAATAGAAGATTTATTTATTTTAAAACAGAGTACATTTAGAGGGTGTATATTTTTTATAACAGAGTACAAAAGGAGGCAGTATTTATTTTAAAACTGAGTACACTTGGAGGGTTAATATTTTATATAAGAGAGTACAAAGTGCGTGTGAATATTTTGTATATCATAGTAGAATCACAGGTTATATTTTCTTTAAAACAGAGTACCGGCAGAGGGAGTATATTTTATATCACAGAGTACAAATTTAGGGTGTACAATTTTTACAACAGTGAAGAAATAGAAGGTGTATTTACTTGAAAACAGAGTACCGGCAGAGGGAGTATATTTTTTATCACAGAGTACAGAAGGATTTAGTATTTATTTTAAAACTGAGTACACAGGGAGGTTATATATTTTATATAAGAGAGTACAAAGTGATGGTGAATATTTTCTATAACAGAGTAGAATCACAAGATATATTTACTTTAAAACAGAGTACCGGCAGAGGGGAGTATATTTTTTATCACAGAGTACAAAAGGAGTTAGTATTTATCTTAAAACTGAGTACACAGGGAGGGTATATATTTTATATAAGACAGTACAAAGTGAGGGTGAGTATTTTCTAAAACAAACAGAGGAGAATCACAGGTAGTATTATTTTAAAACATAGTACCAGCAGAGGGAGTATATTTTTATCACAGAGTACAAAAGGAGGTAGTATTTATTTTAAAACTGAGGACACAGGGAGGGGATATATTTTATATAAGAGAGTACAAAGTGAGGGTGAATATTTTCTATAACAGAGTAGAATTACATGTTGTATTTACTTTAAAACACTATACCGCTAGAGGGTATATATTTTTATAACAGAGTACAATTTTAGGGTGTACAATTTTTACAACAGTGTAGAAACAGAAGGTGTATTTACTTTAAAACAGAGTACCGGCAGAGGGAGTATATTTTTTATCACAGAGTACAAAAGGAGTTAGTATTTATTTTAAAACTGAGTACACAGGGAGGGGATATATTTTATATAAGAGAGTACAAAGTGAGGGTGAATATTTCCTATAACAGAGTAGAATCGTAGGTTGTATTTACTTTAAAACAGAGTACCGGCAGAGGGAGTATATTTTTTATGACAGAGTACAAATTTAGGGTGTACAATTTTACAACAGTGTAGAAACAGATGGTGTATTTACTTTAAAACAGAGTATCGGAAGAGGGGAGTATATTTTTTATCACAGAGTACAAATTTAGGGTGTACAATTTTTATACCAGTGAAGAAAAAGAAGGTGAATTTACTTTAAAACCGAGTCCCGGTAGACGGTGTATTTTTTTTAAATAACAGAGTACAAAAGGAGGCAGTATTTATTTTAAAACTGAGTATACAGGGAGGGTGTATATTTTATATAAGAGAGTAAAAAGTGATGGTGAATATTTTCTATAACAGAGTAGAATCACAGGTTGTATTTACTTTAAAACAGAGTACCGGTTGACGGGGGTATATTATTTATAACAGAGTACAAAAGGAGGTAGTATTTATTTTAAACCTGAATACACAGGGAGGGTATATGTTTTATATAAGAGAGTACAAAGTGAGGGTGAATATTTTCTATAACAGAGTAGAATCACAGGATGTATTTACTTTAAAACAGAGTACCGGCAGATGGAGTATATATTTTATAACAGAGTACAAATTTAGGGTGTACAATTTTAACAATAGTGTAGAATAAGAAGGTGTATTTACTTTAAAACAGAGTACCGCTAGAGGGTGTATATTTTATATAATAGAGTACAAAGTGAGGGTGTATAATTTTTATAACAGAGTAGAAATAGAAGATTGTATTTACTTTAAAACAGAGTACAAGTAGAGGGAGTATATTTTTTATCACAGAGTACAAAAGGAGTTAGTATTTATCTTAAAACTGAGTACACAGGGAGGGTATATATTTTATATAAGACAGTACAAAGTGAGGGTGAGTATTTTCTAAAACAAACAGAGGAGAATCACAGGTTGTATTATTTTAAAACATAGTACCAGCAGAGGAAGTATATTTTTATCACAGAGTACAAAAGGAGGTAGTATTTATTTTAAAACTGAGGACACAGGGAGGGGGATATATTTTATATAAGAGTGTACAAAGTGAGGGTGAATATTTTCTATAACAGAATAGAATTACATGTTGTATTTACTTTAAAACACTATACCGCTAGACGGTATATATTTTTATAACAGAGTACAATTTTAGGGTGTACAATTTTTACAACAGTGTAGAAACAGAAGGTGTATTTATTTTAAGGCAGAGTACATTTAGAGGGTGTGTATTATTTATAACAGGGTACAAGATAAGGTTGTATTTATTTTAAAACTGAGTACACAGGGAGGGCATATATTTTATATAAGAGAGTACAAAGTGAGAGTGAATATGTTCTATAACATAGTAGAATCACGGGTGGTATTTACTTTAAAACAGAGTACCGGAAGACGGTGTATATTTTTTATAACAGAGTACAAAATGTGGTAGTATTTATTTCAAAACTGAGTACACAGGGAGGGAATATATTTTTTATAAGAGAGTACAAAGCGAGTTTGATTATTTTCTAAAACAGGGTAGAATCACAGGTTGTATTTACTTTAAAACAGAGTACCGGCAGAGGGAGAATATTTATTATAACAGAGTAAAAATTTAGGGTGTACAATTTTTACAACAGTGTAGAAACAGAAGGTGTATTTACTTTAAAACAGAGTACCGGCAGAGGGGAGTATATTTTTTATCACAGAGTACAAAAGGAGTTAGTATTTATTTTAAAACTGAGTACACAGGGAGGGGATATATTTTATATAAGAGAGTACAAAGTGAGGGTGAATATTTCCTATAACAGAGTAGAATCGTAGGTTGTATTTACTTTAAAACAGAGTACCGTCAGAGGGAGTATATTTTTTATGACAGAGTACAAATTTAGGGTGTACAATTTTACAACAGTGTAGAAACAGATGGTGTATTTACTTTAAAACAGAGTATCGGAAGAGGGAGTATATTTTTTATCACAGAGTACAAATTTAGGGGTGTACAATTTTTATACCAGTGAAGAAAAAGAAGGTGAATTTACTTTAAAACCGAGTCCCGGTAGACGGTGTATTATTTTTTAAATAACAGAGTACAAAAGGAGGCAGTATTTATTTTAAAACTGAGTATACAGGGAGGGTGTATATTTTATATAAGAGAGTAAAAAGTGATGGTGAATATTTTCTATAACAGAGTAGAATCACAGGTTGTATTTACTTTAAAACAGAGTACCGGTTGACGGGGTATATTATTTATAACAGAGTACAAAAGGAGGTAGTATTTATTTTAAACCTGAATACACAGGGAGGGTATATGTTTTATATAAGAGAGTACAAAGTGAGGGTGAATATTTTCTATAACAGAGTAGAATCACAGGATGTATTTACTTTAAAACAGAGTACCGGCAGATTGAGTATATATTTTATCACAGAGTGTACAAATTTAGGGTGTACAATTTTAACAATAGTGTAGAATAAGAAGGTGTATTTACTTTAAAGCAGAGTACCGCTAGAGGGTGTATATTTTTTATAATAGAGTACAAAGTAAGGGTGTATAATTTTTACAACAGTGTAGAAATAGAAGATTTATTTATTTTAAAACAGAGTACATTTAGAGGGTGTCTATTTTTTATAACAGAGTACAAAAGGAGGCAGTATTTATTTTAAAACTGAGTACACTGGGAGGGTTAATATTTTATATAAGAGAGTACAAAGTGCGTGTGAATATTTTATATATCATAGTAGAATCACAGGTTATATTTTCTTTAAAACAGAGTACCGGCAGAGGGAGTATATTTTATATCACAGAGTACAAATTTAGGGTGTACAATTTTTACAACAGTGTAGAAATAGAAGGTGTATTTACTTTAAAACAGAGTACCGGCAGAGGGAGTATATTTTTTATCACAGAGTACAGAAGGATTTAGTATTTATTTTAAAACTGAGTACACAGGGAGTTTATATATTTTATATAAGAGAGTACAAAGTGATGGTGAATATTTTCTATAACAGAGTAGAATCACAAGATGTATTTACTTTAAAACAGAGTACCGGCAGAGGGAGTATATTTTTTATCACAGAGTACAAAAGGAGTTAGTATTTATCTTAAAACTGAGTACACAGGGAGGGTATATATTTTATATAAGACAGTACAAAGTGAGGGTGAGTATTTTCTAAAACAAACAGAGGAGAATCACAGGTTGTATTATTTTAAAACATAGTACCAGCAGAGGAAGTATATTTTTATCACAGAGTACAAAAGGAGGTAGTATTTATTTTAAAACTGAGGACACAGGGAGGGGATATGTTTTATATAAGAGTGTACAAAGTGAGGGTGAATATTTTCTATAACAGAATAGAATTACATGTTGTATTTACTTCAAAACACTATACCGCTAGACGGTATATATTTTTTATAACAGAGTACAATTTTAGGGTGTACAATTTTTACAACAGTGTAGAAACAGAAGGTGTATTTATTTTAAGGCAGAGTACATTTAGAGGGTGTGTATTATTTATAACAGGGTACAAGATAAGGTTGTATTTATTTTAAAACTGAGTACACAGGGAGGGCATATATTTTATATAAGAGAGTACAAAGTGAGAGTGAATATGTTCTATAACATAGTAGAATCACGGGTGGTATTTACTTTAAAACAGAGTACCGGAAGACGGTGTATATTTTTTATAACAGAGTACAAAATGTGGTAGTATTTATTTCAAAACTGAGTACACAGGGAGGGAATATATTTTTATAAGAGAGTACAAAGCGAGTTTGATTATTTTCTAAAACAGGGTAGAATCACAGGTTGTATTTACTTTAAAACAGAGTACCGGCAGAGGGGAGAATATTTATTATAACAGAGTAAAAATTTAGGGTGTACAATTTTTACAACAGTGTAGAAACAGAAGGTGTATTTACTTTAAAACAGAGTACCGGCAGAGGGAGTATATTTTTTATCACAGAGTACAAAAGGAGTTAGTATTTATTTTAAAACTGAGTACACAGGGAGGGGATATATTTTATATAAGAGAGTACAAAGTGAGGGTGAATATTTCCTATAACAGAGTAGAATCGTAGGTTGTATTTACTTTAAAACAGAGTACCGTCAGAGGGAGTATATTTTTTATGACAGAGTACAAATTTAGGGTGTACAATTTTACAACAGTGTAGAAACAGATGGTGTATTTACTTTAAAACAGAGTATCGGAAGAGGGGAGTATATTTTTTATCACAGAGTACAAATTTAGGGTGTACAATTTTTATACCAGTGAAGAAAAAGAAGGTGAATTTACTTTAAAACCGAGTCCCGGTAGACGGTGTATTTTTTTAAATAACAGAGTACAAAAGGAGGCAGTATTTATTTTAAAACTGAGTATACAGGGAGGGTGTATATTTTATATAAGAGAGTAAAAAGTGATGGTGAATATTTTCTATAACAGAGTAGAATCACAGGTTGTATTTACTTTAAAACAGAGTACCGGTTGACGGGGTATATTATTTATAACAGAGTACAAAAGGAGGTAGTATTTATTTTAAACCTAATACACAGGGAGGGTATATGTTTTATATAAGAGAGTACAAAGTGAGGGTGAATATTTTCTATAACAGAGTAGAATCACAGGATTATTTACTTTAAAACAGAGTACCGGCAGATTGAGTATATATTTTATCACAGAGTGTACAAATTTAGGGTGTAAATTTTAACAATAGTGTAGAATAAGAAGGTGTATTTACTTAAAGCAGAGTACGCTAGAGGGTTATATTTTTTATAAAGAGTACAAAGTAGGGTGTATAATTTACAAAGTGTAGAAATAAAGATTTATTTTTAAAACAGAGTACATTTAGAGGGTGTTATTTTTAAACAGATACAAAAGGAGGCAGTATTTATTTTAAAACTGAGTACATGGGAGGGTTAATATTTTAAAGAAAAAGGAGGAAATTTAAAAGACAGGTTATATTTTAAAACAGAGTACCGAAGGGAGTATATTTATATGACAGAGTAAAATTTAGGGTGTACAATTTTACAACAGTGTAGAAAAGATGGTGTATTTACTTTAAAACAGAGTATCGGAAGAGGGAGTATATTTTTATCACAGAGTACAAATTTAGGGTGTACAATTTTTATACCAGTGAAGAAAAAGAAGGTGAATTTATTTAAAACCGAGTCCCGGTAGACGGTGTATTTTTTTTAATAACAGAGTACAAAAGGAGGCAGTATTTATTTTAAAACTGAGTATAGAGGGAGGGTGTATATTTTATATAAGAGAGTAAAAAGTGATGGTGAATATTTTCTATAACAGAGTAGAATCACAGATTGTATTTACTTTAAAACAGAGTACCGGTTGACGGGGTATATTATTTATAACAGAGTACAAAAGGAGGTAGTATTTATTTTAAACCTGAATACACAGGGAGGGTATATGTTTTATATAAGAGAGTACAAAGTGAGGGTGAATATTTTCTATAACAGAGTAGAATCACAGGATGTATTTACTTTAAAACAGAGTACAAGCTGAGGGAGTATATTTTTTATCACAGAGTACAAAAGGAGGTAGAATTTATCTTAAAACTGAGTACACAGGGAGGGTATATATTTTATATAAGAGAGTACAAAGTGAGGGTGAATATTTTGTATAACACAGTAGAATCACATTTTGTATTTACTTTAAAACAGAGTACTGGTAGAGGGAGTATATATTTTATATAAGAAAGTACAAAGTGAGGGTGAATATTTCCTATAACAGAGTAGAATCACAGGTTGTATTTACTTTAAAACAGAGTAACGGCAAAGGGAGTATATTTATTTTAACAGAGTACAAATTTAAGGAGTACAATTTTACAGCAGTGTAGAAACAGATGGTGTATTTACTTTAAAACAGAGTACCGGCTGATTGAGTATATATTTTATCACAGAGTGTACAAATTTAGGGTGTACAATTTTAACAATAGTGTAGAATAAGAAGGTGTATTTACTTTAAAGCAGAGTACCGCTAGAGGGTGTATATTTTTTATAATAGAGTACAAAGTAAGGGTGTATAATTTTTACAACAGTGTAGAAATAGAAGATTTATTTATTTTAAAACAGAGTACATTTAGAGGGTGTCTATTTTTTATAACAGAGTACAAAAGGAGGCAGTATTTATTTTAAAACTGAGTACACTGGGAGGGTTAATATTTTATATAAGAGAGTACAAAGTGCGTGTGAATATTTTATATATCATAGTAGAATCACAGGTTATATTTTCTTTAAAACAGAGTACCGGCAGAGGGAGTATATTTTATATCACAGAGTACAAATTTAGGGTGTACAATTTTTACAACAGTGTAGAAATAGAAGGTGTATTTACTTTAAAACAGAGTACCGGCAGAGGGAGTATATTTTTTATCACAGAGTACAGAAGGATTTAGTATTTATTTTAAAACTGAGTACACAGGGAGTTTCTATATTTTATATAAGAGAGTACAAAGTGATGGTGAATATTTTCTATAACAGAGTAGAATCACAAGATGTATTTACTTTAAAACAGAGTACCGGCAGAGGGAGTATATTTTTTATCACAGAGTACAAAAGGAGTTAGTATTTATCTTAAAACTGAGTACACAGGGAGGGTATATATTTTATATAAGACAGTACAAAGTGAGGGTGAGTATTTTCTAAAACAAACAGAGGAGAATCACAGGTTGTATTATTTTAAAACATAGTACCAGCAGAGGAAGTATATTTTTATCACAGAGTACAAAAGGAGGTAGTATTTATTTTAAAACTGAGGACACAGGGAGGGGGATATATTTTATATAAGAGTGTACAAAGTGAGGGTGAATATTTTCTATAACAGAATAGAATTACATGTTGTATTTACTTCAAAACACTATACCGCTAGACGGTATATATTTTTTATAACAGAGTACAATTTTAGGGTGTACAATTTTTACAACAGTGTAGAAACAGAAGGTGTATTTATTTTAAGGCAGAGTACATTTAGAGGGTGTGTATTATTTATAACAGGGTACAAGATAAGGTTGTATTTATTTTAAAACTGAGTACACAGGGAGGGCATATATTTTATATAAGAGAGTACAAAGTGAGAGTGAATATGTTCTATAACATAGTAGAATCACGGGTGGTATTTACTTTAAAACAGAGTACCGGAAGACGGTGTATATTTTTTATAACAGAGTACAAAATGTGGTAGTATTTATTTCAAAACTGAGTACACAGGGAGGGAATATATTTTTTATAAGAGAGTACAAAGCGAGTTTGATTATTTTCTAAAACAGGGTAGAATCACAGGTTGTATTTACTTTAAAACAGAGTACCGGCAGAGGGAGAATATTTATTATAACAGAGTAAAAATTTAGGGTGTACAATTTTTACAACAGTGTAGAAACAGAAGGTGTATTTACTTTAAAACAGAGTACCGGCAGAGGGAGTATATTTTTTATCACAGAGTACAAAAGGAGTTAGTATTTATTTTAAAACTGAGTACACAGGGAGGGGATATATTTTATATAAGAGAGTACAAAGTGAGGGTGAATATTTCCTATAACAGAGTAGAATCGTAGGTTGTATTTACTTTAAAACAGAGTACCGTCAGAGGGAGTATATTTTTATGACAGAGTACAAATTTAGGGTGTACAATTTTACAACAGTGTAGAAACAGATGGTGTATTTACTTTAAAACAGAGTATCGGAAGAGGGAGTATATTTTTTATCACAGAGTACAAATTTAGGGTGTACAATTTTTATACCAGTGAAGAAAAAGAAGGTGAATTTACTTTAAAACCGAGTCCCGGTAGACGGTGTATTTTTTTTAAATAACAGAGTACAAAAGGAGGCAGTATTTATTTTAAAACTGAGTATACAGGGAGGGTGTATATTTTATATAAGAGAGTAAAAAGTGATGGTGAATATTTTCTATAACAGAGTAGAATCACAGGTTGTATTTACTTTAAAACAGAGTACCGGTTGACGGGGTATATTATTTATAACAGAGTACAAAAGGAGGTAGTATTTATTTTAAACCTGAATACACAGGGAGGGTATATGTTTTATATAAGAGAGTACAAAGTGAGGGTGAATATTTTCTATAACAGAGTAGAATCACAGGATGTATTTACTTTAAAACAGAGTACCGGCAGATTGAGTATATATTTTATCACAGAGTGTACAAATTTAGGGTGTACAATTTTAACAATAGTGTAGAATAAGAAGGTGTATTTACTTTAAAGCAGAGTACCGCTAGAGGGTGTATATTTTTTATAATAGAGTACAAAGTAAGGGTGTATAATTTTTACAACAGTGTAGAAATAGAAGATTTATTTATTTTAAAACAGAGTACATTTAGAGGGTGTCTATTTTTTATAACAGAGTACAAAAGGAGGCAGTATTTATTTTAAAACTGAGTACACTGGGAGGGTTAATATTTTATATAAGAGAGTACAAAGTGCGTGTGAATATTTTATATATCATAGTAGAATCACAGGTTATATTTTCTTTAAAACAGAGTACCGGCAGAGGGGAGTATATTTTATATCACAGAGTACAAATTTAGGGTGTACAATTTTTACAACAGTGTAGAAATAGAAGGTGTATTTACTTTAAAACAGAGTACCGGCAGAGGGAGTATATTTTTTATCACAGAGTACAGAAGGATTTAGTATTTATTTTAAAACTGAGTACACAGGGAGGTTATATATTTTATATAAGAGAGTACAAAGTGATGGTGAATATTTTCTATAACAGAGTAGAATCACAAGATGTATTTACTTTAAAACAGAGTACCGGGAGAGGGAGTATATTTTTTATGACAGAGTACAAATTTAGGGTGTACAATTTTACAACAGTGTAGAAACAGATGGTGTATTTACTTTAAAACAGAGTATCGGAAGAGGGAGTATATTTTTTATCACAGAGTACAAATTTAGGGTGTACAATTTTTATACCAGTGAAGAAAAAGAAGGTGAATTTACTTTAAAACAGAGTCCCGGTAGAGGGTGTATTTTTTTAAATAACAGAGTACAAAAGGAGGCAGTATTTATTTTAAAACTGAGTATAGAGGGAGGGTGTATATTTTATATAAGAGAGTAAAAAGTGATGGTGAATATTTTCTATAACAGAGTAGAATCACAGGTTGTATTTACTTTAAAACAGAGTACCGGTTGACGGGGTATATTATTTATAACAGAGTACAAAAGGAGGTAGTATTTATTTTAAACCTGAATACACAGGGAGGGGTATATGTTTTATCTAAGAGAGTACAAAGTGAGGGTGAATATTTTCTATAACAGAGTAGAATCACAGGATGTATTTACTTTAAAACAGAGTACCGGCAGAGGGAGTATATTTTTTATCACAGAGTACAAAAGGAGGTAGAATTTATCTTAAAACTGAGTACACAGGGAGGGTATATATTTTATATAAGAGAGTACAAAGTAAGGGTGAATATTTTGTATAACACAGTAGAATCACAGTTTGTATTTACTTTAAAACAGAGTACTGGTAGAGGGAGTATATTTTTTATCACAGAGTACAAAAGGAGGTAGTATTTATTTTAAAACTGAGTACACAGGGAGGGGATATATTTTTATATAAGAGAGTACAAAGTGAGGGTGAATATTTTATATAACAGAGTAGAATCACAGGTCATATTTACTTTGAAACAGAGTACATTTAGAGGGTGTATATTTTTTATAACAGACTAAAAATGGAGGTAGTATTTATTTTAAAACTGAGTGTAAACGGAGAGTATATATTTTATATAAGAGAGTAGAAATTATAGATGTGTGTGTGTGTAGGTAGGCATTTTGGCATGTTGGTAGGGATGTGTAGGTGTGGGTGTGTGTGTGTGTGTGGTGTGGACGGGATGTGTGGCTATACTTCATGAGGTGTGTGTGTGTGTGTGTGTGTGTGTGTGTGTGTGTGTGTGTGTGTGTGTGTGTGTGTGTGTGTGTGTGTGTGTGTGTGTGTGTGTGTGTGTGTGTGTGTGTGTGTGTGTGTGTGTGTGTGGTGGGTGGTAGGTGTGTGTGGACCGGTGGGTATTTAAAGTGTAGTAATAGAAGGTGCTATTTATTTTGAAACAGAGTATCTTGAGAGGGTTTATATTTATATAACAGAGTACAAAAGGAGGTAGTGTTAATTTTAAAACTTGAGACACATGGAGAGTATACTTAATATAACAAGCCGTGGTGTTATGCTGTCTGACTAACTTCCATATAACTTCATAATGGATAAGATTTACTGTCATTTGCTCTGTTAGTGCTAAA
>JAZHEH010001272.1:0-11699 GCA_036589455.1 Ateles fusciceps
AAATATACTCCCTATGCCGGTACACTGTTTTAAAGTAAATACCACCCGTGATTCTACTATGCTTATAGAACATATTCACTCTCACTTTGTACTCTCTTATATAAAATATGTGCCCTCCCTGTGTACTCAGTTTTAAAATAAATACAACCGTATCTTGTACCCTGTTATAAATAATACACACCCTCTAAATGTACTCTGGGTTAAAATAAATACACCTTCTGTTCTCTACACTCTTGTAAAAAGTGTACACCCTAAATTTGTACTCTGTGATAAAAATATACTCCCTCTTCCGATACTCTGTTTTAAAGTAAATACACCATCTGTTTCTACACTGTTGTAAAATTGTACACCCTAAATTTGTACTCTGTCATAAAAATATACTCCCTCTGACGGTACTCTGTCTTTAAAGTAAATTCATCCTACGATTCTACTCTGTTATAGGAAATATTCACCCTCACTTTGTACTCTCTTATATAAAATATATCCCCTCCCTGTGTACTCAGTTTTAAAATAAATACTAACTCCTTTTGTACACTGTGATAAAAAATATACTCCCTCTGCCGGTACTCTGTTTTAAAGTAAATACACCTTCTGTTTCTACACTGTTGTAAAAATTGTACACCCTAAATTTTTACTCTGTTATAATAAATATTCTCCCTCTGCCGGTACTCTGTTTTAAAGTAAATACAACCTGTGATTCTACCCTGTTTTAGAAAATAATCAAACTCGCTTTGTACTCTCTTATAAAAAATATATTCCCTCCCTGTGTACTCAGTTTTGAAATAAATACTACCACATTTTGTACTCTGTTATAAAAAATATACACCGTCTTCCGGTACTCTGTTTTAAAGTAAATACCACCCGTGATTCTACTATGTTATAGAACATATTCACTCTCACTTTGTACTCTCTTATATAAAATATATGCCCTCCCTGTGTACTCAGTTTTAAAATAAATACAACCTTATCTTGTACCCTGTTATAAATAATACACACCCTCTAAATGTACTCTGCCTTAAAATAAATACACCTTCTGTTTCTACACTGTTGTAAAAATTGTACACCCTAAAATTGTACTCTGTTATAAAAAATATATACCGTCTAGCGGTATAGTGTTTTGAAGTAAATACAACATGTAATTCTATTCTGTTATAGAAAATATTCACCCTCACTTTGTACACTCTTATATAAAACATATCCCCCTCCCTGTGTCCTCAGTTTTAAAATAAATACTACCTCCTTTTGTACTCTGTGATAAAAATATACTTCCTCTGCTGGTACTATGTTTTAAAATAATACGACCTGTGATTCTCCTCTGTTTGTTTTAGAAAATACTCACCCTCACTTTGTACTGTCTTATATAAAATATATACCCTCCCTGTGTACTCAGTTTTAAGATAAATACTAACTCCTTTTGTACTCTGTGATAAAAATATACTCCCCTCTGCCGGTACTCTGTTTTAAAGTAAATACATCTTGTGATTCTACTCTGTTATAGAAAATATTCACCATCACTTTGTACTCTCTTATATAAAATATATAACCTCCCTGTGTACTCAGTTTTAAAATAAATACTAAATCCTTCTGTACTCTGTGATAAAAAATATACTCCCTCTGCCGGTACTCTGTTTTAAAGTAAATACACCTTCTATTTCTACACTGTTGTAAAAATTGTACACCCTAAATTTGTACTCTGTGATATAAAATATACTCCCTCTGCCGGTACTCTGTTTTAAAGAAAATATAACCTCTGATTCTACTATGATATATAAAATATTCACACGCACTTTGTACTCTCTTATGTAAAATATTAACCCTCCCAGTGTACTCAGTTTTAAAATAAATACTGCCTCCTTTTGTACTCTGTTATAAAAAATAGACACCCTCTAAATGTACTCTGTTTTAAAATAAATAAATCTTCTATTTCTACACTGTTGTAAAAATTATACACCCTTACTTTGTACTCTATTATAAAAAATATACACCCTCTAGCGGTACTCTGCTTTAAAGTAAATACACCTTCTTATTCTACACTATTGTTAAAATTGTACACCTTAAATTTGTACACTCTTGTGATAAAATATATACTCAATCTGCCGGGTACTCTGTTTTAAAGTAAATACATCCTGTGATTCTACTCTGTTATAGAAAATATTCACCCTCACTTTGTACTCTCTTATATAAAATATATACCCTCCCTGTGTATTCAGGTTTAAAATAAATACTACCTCCTTTTGTACTCTGTTATATATAATATACCCCGTCAACCGGTACTCTCTTTTAAAGTAAATAGAACCTGTGATTCTACTCTGTTATAGAAAATATTCACCTTCACTTTGTACTCTCTTATATGAAACATATACCCTCCCTGTGTATTCAGGTTTATAATGAATACTACCTAATTTGTACTCTGTTATAAATAATATACCCCATCAACCGGTCCTCTCTTTTAAAGTAAATACAACCTGTGATTCTACTCTGTTATAGAAAATATTCACCACCACTTTTTACTCTCTTATATAAAATATACACACTCCCTGTATACTCAGTTTTAAAATAAATACTGCCTCCTTTTGTGCTCTGTTATTTAAAAAAAATACACCATCTACCGTGACTCGGTTTTAAAGTAAATTCACCTTCTTTTTCTTCACTGGTATAAAAATTGTACACCCTAAATTTGTACTCTGTGATAAAAAATATACTCCCTCTTCCGATACTCTGTTTTAAAGTAAATACACCATCTGTTTCTACACTGTTGTAAAATTGTACACCCTAAATTTGTACTCTGTCATAAAAAATATACTCCCTCTGATGGTACTCTGTTTTAAAGTAAATACAACCTACGATTCTACTCTGTTATAGGAAATATTCACCCTCACTTTGTACTCTCTTATATAAAATATATCCCCTCCCTGTGTACTCAGTTTTAAAATAAATACTAACTCCTTTTGTACTCTGTGACAAAAAATATACTCCCTCTGCCGGTACTCTGTTTTAAAGTTAATACACCTTCTGTTTCAACACTGTTGTAAAAATTGTACACCCTAAATTTTACTCTGTTATAATAAATATTCTCCCTCTGCCGGTACTCTGTTTTAAAGTAAATACAACCTGTGAATCTACCCTGTTTTAGAAAATAATCATACTCGGTTTGTATCTCTTTTATAAAAAATATATTCCCTTCCTGTGTACTCAGTTTTGAAATAAATACTACCACATTTTGTACTCTGTTATAAGAAAATATACACCGTCTTCCGGTACTCTGTTTTAAAGTAAATACCACCCGTGATTCTACTATGTTATAGAACATATTCACTCTCACTTTGTACTCTCTTATATAAAATATATGCCCTCCCTGTGTACTCAGTTTTAAAATAAATACAACCTTATTTTGTATCCTGTTATAAATAATACACACCCTCTAAATGTACTCTGCCTTAAAATAAATACACCTTCTGTTTCTACACTGTTGTAAAAATTGTACACCCTAAAATTGTACTCTGTTATAAAAAATATATCCCGTCTAGAGGTATAATGTTTTAAAGTAAATCAAATATGTAATTCTATTCTGTTATAGAAAATATTCACCCTCACTTTGTACACCCTTACATAAAATATATCCCCTCCCTGTGTCCTCAGTTTTAAAATAAATACTACCTCCTTTTGTACTCTGTAATAAAAAATATACTCCCTCTGCCGGTACTCTGTTTTAAAGTAAATACATCTTGTGATTCTACTCTGTTATAGAAAATATTCACCATCACTTTGTACTCTCTTATATAAAATATATAACCTCCCTGTGTACTCAGTTTTAAAATAAATACTAAATCCTTCTGTACTCTGTGATAAAAAATATACTCCCTCTGCCGGTACTCTGTTTTAAAGTAAATACACCTTCTATTTCTACACTGTTGTAAAAATTGTACACCCTAAATTTTTACTCTGTTATAATAAATATTCTCCCTCTGCCGGTACTCTGTTTTAAAGTAAATACAACCTGTGATTCTACCCTGTTTTAGAAAATAATCAAACTCGCTTTGTACTCTCTTATAAAAAATATATTCCCTCCCTGTGTACTCAGTTTTGAAATAAATGCTACCATATTTTGTACTCTGTTATAAAAAATATACACCGTCTTCCGGTACTCTGTTTTAAAGTAAATACCACCCGTGATTCTACTATGTTACAGAACATATTCACTCTCACTTTGTACTCTCTTATATAAAATATATGCCCTCCCTTTGTACTCAGTTTTAAAATAAATACAACCTTATCTTGTACCCTGTTATAAATAATACACACCCTCTAAATGTACTCTGCCTTAAAATAAATACACCTTCTGTTTCTACACTGTTGTAAAAATTGTACACCCTAAAATTGTACTCTGTTATAAAAAATATACACCGTCTAGCGGTATAGTGTTTTAAAGTAAATACAACATGTAATTCTATTCTGTTATAGAAAATATTCACCCTCACTTTGTACACTCTTATATAAAATATATCCCCTCCCTGTGTCCTCAGTTTTAAAATAAATACTAACTCCTTTTTGTACTCTGTGATAAAAATATACTTCCTCTGCTGGTACTATGTTTTAAAATAATACAACCTGTGATTCTCCTCTGTTTGTTTTAGAGAATACTCACCCTCACTTTGTACTGTCTTATATAATATATATACCCTCCCTGTGTACTCAGTTTTAAGATAAATACTAACTCCTTTTGTACTCTGTGATAAAAAATATACTCCCTCTGCCGGTACTCTGTTTTAAAGTAAATACATCTTGTGATTCTACTCTGTTATAGAAAATATTCACCATCACTTTGTACTCTCTTATATAAAATATATAACCTCCCTGTGTACTCAGTTTTAAAATAAATACTAAATCCTTCTGTACTCTGTGATAAAAATATAGTCCCTGTGCCGGTACTCTGTTTTAAAGTAAATACACCTTCTATTTCTACACTGTTGTAAAAATTGTACACCCTAAATTTGTACTCTGTGATATAAAATATACTCCCTCTGCCGGTACTCTGTTTTAAAGAAAATATAACCTGTGATTCTACTATGATATACAAAATATTCACACGCACTTTGTACTCTCTTATATAAAATATTAACCCTCCCAGTGTACTCAGTTTTAAAATAAATACTGCCTCCTTTTGTACTCTGTTATAAACAATAGACACCCTCTAAATGTACTCTGTTTTAAAATAAATAAATCTTCTATTTCTACACTGTTGTAGAAATTATACACCCTTACTTTGTACTCTATTATAAAAAATATACACCCTCTAGCGGTACTCTGCTTTAAAGTATATACACCTTCTTATTCTACACTATTGTTAAAATTGTACACCCTAAATTTGTACACTCTGTGATAAAATATATACTCAATCTGCCAGTACTCTGTTTTAAAGTAAATACATCCTGTGATTCTACTCTGTTATAGAAAATATTCACCCTCACTTTGTACTCTCTTATATAAAACATATACCCTCCCCTGTGTATTCAGGTTTAAAATAAATACTACCTCCTTTTTGTACTCTGTTATAAATAATATACCCCCGTCAACTGGTACTCTGTTTTAAAGTAAATACAACCTGTGATTCTACTCTGTTATAGAAAATATTCACCATCACTTTTTACTCTCTTATATAAAATATACACCCTCCCCTCTATACTCAGTTTTAAAATAAATACTACCTCCTTTTGTACTCTGTTATTTAAAAAAATACACCGTCTACCGGGACTCGGTTTTAAAGTAAATTCACCTTCTTTTTCTTCACTGGTATAAAAATTGTACACCCTAAATTTGTACTCTGTGATAAAAAATATACTCCCTCTTCCGATACTTTGTTTTAAAGTAAATACACCATCTGTTTCTACACTGTTGTAAAATTGTACACCCTAAATTTGTACTCTGTCATAAAAAATATACTCCCTCTGACGGTACTCTGTTTTAAAGTAAATACAACCTACGATTCTACTCTGTTGTAGGAAATATTCACCCTCACTTTGTACTCTCTTATATAAAATATATCCCCCTCCCTGTGTACTCAGTTTTAAAATAAATACTAACTCCTTTTGTACTCTGTGATAAAAAATATACTCCCTCTGCCGGTACTCTGTTTTAAAGTTAATACATCTTGTGATTCTACTCTGTTATAGAAAATATTCACCATCACTTTGTACTCTCTTATATAAAATATATAACCTCCCTGTGTACTCAGTTTTAAAATAAATACTAAATCCTTCTGTACTCTGTGATAAAAATATACTCCCTCTGCCGGTACTCTGTTTTAAAGTAAATACACCTTCTATTTCTACACTGTTTTAAAAATTGTACACCCTAAATTTGTACTCTGTGATATTTTTTTTTTTAAAAATATACTCCCTCTGCCGGTACTCTGTTTTAAAGAAAATATAACCTCTGATTCTACTATGATATATAAAATATTCACTCGCACTTTGTACTCTCTTATATAAAATATTAACCCTCCCAGTGTACTCAGTTTTAAAAATAAATACTGCCTCCTTTTGTACTCTGTTATAAAAAATAGACACCCTCTAAATGTACTCTGTTTTAAAATAAATAAATCTTCTATTTCTACACTGTTGTTAAAATTATACACCCTTACTTTGTACTCTATTATAAAAAATATACACCCTCTAGCGGTACTCTGCTTTAAAGTAAATACACCTTCTTATTCTACACTATTGTTAAAATTGTACACCTTAAATTTGTACACTCTGTGATAAAATATATACTCAATCTGCCGGTACTCTGTTTTAAAGTAAATACATCCTGTGATTCTACTCTGTTATAGAAAATATTCACCCTCACTTTGTACTCTCTTATATAAAATATATACCCCTCCCTGTGTATTCAGGTTTAAAATAAATACTACCTCCTTTTGTACTCTGTTATATATAATATACCCCGTCAACCGGTACTCTCTTTTTAAAGTAAATAGAACCTGTGATTCTACTCTGTTATAGAAAATATTCACCTTCACTTTGTACTCTCTTATATGAAACATATACCCTCCCTGTGTATTCAGGTTTATAATGAATACTACCTCCTTTGTACTCTGTTATAAATAATATACCCCGTCAACCGGTCCTCTCTTTTAAAGTAAATACAACCTGTGATTCTACTCTGTTATAGAAAATATTCACCACCACTTTTTACTCTCTTATATAAAATATACACACTCCCTGTATACTCAGTTTTAAAATAAATACTGCCTCCTTTTGTGCTCTGTTATTTAAAAAAAATACACCATCTACCGTGACTCTGGTTTTAAAGTAAATTCACCTTCTTTTTCTTCACTGGTATAAAAATTGTACACCCTAAATTTGTACTCTGTGATAAAAATATACTCCCTCTTCCGATACTCTGTTTTAAAGTAAATACACCATCTGTTTATACACTGTTGTAAAATTGTACACCCTAAATTTGTACTCTGTCATAAAAAATATACTCCCTCTGACGGTACTCTGTTTTTAAAGTAAATACAACCTACGATTTACTCTGTTATAGGAAATTTTCACCCTCACTTTGTACTCTCTTATATAAAATATATACCCTCCCTCTGTACTCAGTTTTAAAATAAATACTAACTCCTTTTGTACTCTTGTGATCAAAAAATATACTCCCTCTGCCGGTACTCTGTTTTAAAGTAAATACACCTTCTAATTCAACACTGTTGTAAAAATTGTACACCCTAAATTTTTACTCTGTTATAATAAATATTCTCCCTCTGCCGGTACTCTGTTTTAAAGTAAATACAACCTGTGAATCTACCCTGTTTTAGAAAATAATCATACTCGGTTTGTACTCTCTTATAAAAATATATCCCCTTCCTGTGTACTCAGTTTTGAAATAAATACTACCACATTTTGTACTCTGTTATAGAAAATATACACCGTCTTCCGGTACTCTGTTTTAAAGTAAATACCACCCGTGATTCTACTATGTTATAGAACATATTCACTCTCACTTTGTATTCTCTTATATAAAATATATGCCCTCCCTGTGTACTCAGTTTTAAAATATATACAACCTTATTTTCTATCCTGTTATAAATAATACACACCCTCTAATGTACTCTGCCTTAAAATAAATACACCTTCTGTTTCTACACTGTGGTAAAAATTGTACACCCTAAAATTGTACTCTGTTATAAAAAATATATACCGTCTAGAGGTATAATGTTTTAAAGTAAATCAAATATGTAATTCTATTCTGTTATAGAAAATATTCACCCTCACTTTCTACACCCTTACATAAAATATATCCCCTCCCTGTGTCCTCAGTTTTGAAATAAATACTACCTCCTTTTGTACTCTGTAATAAAAAATATACTCCCTCTGCCGGTACTCTGTTTTAAAGTAAATACATCTTGTGATTCTACTCTGTTATAGAAAATATTCACCATCACTTTGTACTCCCTTATATAAAATATATAACCTCCCTGTGTACTCAGTTTTAAAATAAATACTAAATCCTTCTGTACTCTGTGATAAAAATATATATCCCTCTGCCAGCAATACCAACTGAACCAGTACACATGTATTGCTTTTCTCAAATGAAAGACAAAGAATTACTTGGGTAATCAGACCTATGTTATATATCACCCTGTAAAAGCCTTAGTACTTGGCAGCAAAACACACATATTCTTTCAACAGATTATACTCAGGGGTTAACAAAATCCACACAAATACATCCTGGTGTTAGCGGAGTAACATATAGGTCCTCCTCTGGGTTTTGGGCGAGTCTCACTACATTTGCCACTTTTTTTTTGGTACCGGTAAGACCCCCGTTGAATTTTTATGTGTAAAGATTTGAGTAACCAGGATAAAGATCACGGCAAGAAGAGTTTAGGGAAGAGACATTTTAGGGTGGAAAGGCTTGGTTATTTTTTTGGTTTAGGAATAAAGACACTGCTACAGGTGTGCCCGGCTTTTTATTCTTGGTTATGGTACCAGGTGAGGTTTTTACACTGGTAAGAAACCCTTGAAAGTCGGCTTTTTCAGGTCCCTGGGGATGCTTTTAAATATAAAACTCCCTTGTGAATGAGGGTTACTTCATGAGCGGGTATGACATAGGTCCCCGCAGGGTATGTAATTTTCCAGAGGTGTGGCCAAAAACCCACTTGTTCCTCACTGATACAGTCGCAACAGGGCGCATGAATGGAGGGGGAGGACATATTTTCTCTTGTACCTGCCTTTCTTGTGGAAAATAACTTGAGGACAGAAGACGGGTCAATTTTTTGGTGTGATAATGTCTTCTGTTTTTGTTTTTTACAGTTTAGAGAAAAAGGAGAGAGAAGTAGGGTAGGAGTTTGACTGTCTTTTGCAAACCTTCCTGTTAGTTTTACCCCTAAACATTTCAATTTCTTGGAGAGGGAGGAGGCTGGGGCTGGAGGGGTGTGGCAGTGAGTTTCCTGCAGGTAGGCTCCTCTCCAACCTGCTTGACCCCCACTTGGTCCAGCTGTGCCTCTGCCTCCTCCATGCTCAAATGGCTTGTCTGTGAGTGTCAAAGGCCCTGTTGCTCAAAGAAGAAAAGTGCAGTTAGAAGGACCTGCAGCATCAGCATCTCCTGGGAGCTTGTTGGAAATGTGGATTTCTACCCCCAGAACTGGTAAATCACAATATGCATTTTAACAAGATCCCCATGTGACTCACATGCACAGTAATGTTTAGACATTATCTTCTAGGGCGCAGCCCCCGGATAAAGTGGATATAATTTGTTGAATATCTTCATATCCGAGTGAAATGTTGGTGGGATTTAATATATACCATATAAGTCTGATGAGAGCCATAATTTTCCTATTCAGAAATCAAGAAGGGAAAGTAGTGGTTAATGAATTGCAGGTTAAGGAAATTATCCTGGTGCAGAAAGTAAAAGACCGGGCATTTAATGTATTTATTTTCTAGTGGTTAGTTTGGTTAACTTGGTTCATGGAATGGAAAAATCAGAACGCCAAGATTTTAGATTATACGTTCATTTTTTTTGGGGTCATTTTTATCTCTAAAGACAGCCAACAGAATGATAAAAGCAATAGCTAACATTTCATGTATGTTTACTATATGTAAGACGCTCATTTTGATCACTTTTCATTTAACTTTCATGGTGTTTTACCAGCTGGGATGTTTCTCTCATGTTTTATATATGAGGAGACTAGCCCACAGAGAGGTTAAGCACTTGCCCAAGTTCATACAGTGGATAAATGACGAAGAAATAGTTTCCAAGCCCAAGTAGGATTAGCTGAGCATGCAACACCCTTTATGGGAAGTCAAACGAACACTGAATGGCTTAGATAATAATCATCTCAGGCCTAACAGAACAAAAAAGAAACAAAAACCAAAAAACCCACAAAGGCGCGATTTCAAGGGCTGAAGAAATATGGCTCAGAGAGGTCAGTTTCTTGTTAGAAGTGACTGAGGTTGGGGGAGAGCTGGGATGTAGGTTTTGTGATTCTTTCTCCGTATAATCTTTTATTTAAAAGCATATGTTTTTTGGTATAGGACAAAAATTTATTGCTCAAGAATGTCAATGCTGTTTAGAAATTCTAATATTTGCACCCTATACCTCGGACACTAAGAGCTATTTTGTGTTAGTTAAGCCTCCTTTTCTCCAGCTAGTAAATTAACCAAACAAGAGAGACAGCTGTGCAAGGCTATTCTATTTCCTGCACTGGTCTCTGATGATGATTTTGATAAGGGTAGTGTTTATGATAGGCTCTGTGTCCAAATGACCAAACTTAAAAAGAAGGCAAAAACAAACCAAGAAAGCAACCAAGGTCATGAAGAAGCATTTTGTGTCTTAGCTGCCCAACTAGAAGGTTAAAAGGCTTACAAATCATTTAGAACTGACAAAAGGATAATTTTGAGTGTATGACATTGAGTGCCAATGCTTGTAGAGGGCCTATATGTGCCAGGCATGGTGCATACTGTTGCATTTACTCACTACAACAACATTGCAAAGGAGATGCTGTGATTGGCCCCATTGTACAGATGAGAAAACCTTGGTTGAGGGGGCTAAAGATGTTACCCAGAGTTAGGTAGTTACTTTCAGAATACCTTTGCTGTCTTCTACAGGTGAGGCAATTGCAGCCCGGAAAGGTAAAGCATTGGTCACAGTCACGAAGTTAGTTTAAGGAGCAGTTCTGCACTTGGAATCTTCCTCAAGATGGGTCGACCGGCCTGATGGCAAATGGGAACTCCTGTAATTACTATGGGCTATTTCAGCATGGCTATTGCTTGGAGAGAGGTTCATCTATTTCCTTAGCAAAAAAGCATTTCAAGAAGCAAAATCTCTCCTGGAAAAGAATGGAGGAAAGGGCATTTTTCTTTAGAAGCCCAGTTGGGCGCAGTGACTCACACCTGTAATCCCAGCACTTTGGGAGGCTGAGGTGGGTGGATTGCTTAAGCTCAGGAGTCCAAGACCAGCCTGGGCAACATGGCAAACCCTGTCACCACCAAAATACAAAAAATTAGCTGGATGTGGTGGCACACATTTGTGGTCCCAGCTACTTAGGAGGCTGAGGTGGGAGGATTGCTTGAGCCTGGGAGGTGGAGGTTGCAGTGAGTCACTGCACTCCAGCCTGGGTGATACAGTGGGACCCTATCTCAAAATAAAAAAGCAATACGTAACTGAACCAGAAGTTACACATACATTACCCATTGCTT
>JAZHEH010001273.1:0-20583 GCA_036589455.1 Ateles fusciceps
TTTGTCTTTTCAAAACTGTTATAGACAGAGAATCATATAGTATGCTATATTCTTTGGGAATAGTTATTTCCCCCGCTTAGCATGATTACCATGAAATTCATCCAATTTGCTGCATGTATCAATAGTTTGTTCCTTTTCATTGATGAGTGTTACTCCATGGTGTGGCTGTACCATGGTTTGTTTACCCATGAGGGCATCTGGATTTCCAGGTTTGGGCTATTACAAATAAAGGTAGTATGAACACTTATGTGCAGGATTTTGTGTACGCATATGTTTTCATTTCCTTGACATAAATGTCCAAGAGCCTGATTGCTAGATTGCATGGTAAGTACATGTTCAGTTTTGTGAGAAATGACCAGACTATTTTCCAAAGTGGCTGCATCATTCGCATTTCCACTAGCAAGGGTTGAGTAATCCAGTTTCTCCACTTCCTCACCAGCATTTTATGGCCCTAGTTTTTTATTTTAACCATTAGAATAAATGCACAGTGATATGTTACTGTGGTTATAATTTTCATTCTTGTTCAATACCAACAGTATTGAACATCTTTTCACATGCTTTTTTGTCGGATGCTTGTGTTTAACCTTACTCCACCTAAACATGTTAGGAGTGTGAAAGGACAGGAGAGACAGAGATTTGCCTTGACTAAGGCAAATAAAACACTGCCAGATTTTCTTTCCAAACACAGTCCTAGACAGATAAGAGAGATGGCAGTTTGCTCTATTGTTTATTAGAGACCTAACATTCATTCTAAAGCAGAGGCATTTTACTAAAATGCAGTCAGCCTTAATTATAATGGCACTCCCCAGAGCTAGACAGAAGTACTGGTGATTTTTTTTTTTTTTAGTTTTAATCTATATTAGAAAGCATATCTTAATTTTAGACATCCTTTATGAATTATCACTGTTAATACATTTTATTTGGAGGTACTCCAATTGGCCTCTTTAATCTGCAGTATTCTACTCATGCGATGAAAGTAAATATATTTGGGGTGCTTGTTATGGAAAGTGGCTTTGCAAAATGCATTTTGTTTAATGTTTAGATTATTTCTAAAAAGCTGTAATGCTTTGTCTCTGAAATAGCTAAATGCAATTACCATCGCATTATTATTATTATTATTATTGCAACTAGACATTTGGTCTCCTACCTTCAAATACTTTCCCCTTCTGTTTAACAGGTTGATTTAGTGAATATTGGAAGTACTGACATCGTAGACGGAAATCATAAACTGACTCTTGGTTTGATTTGGAATATAATCCTCCACTGGCAGGTAAGAATCCTGATGAATGGTTCCTTTTGGGTAACATTAACCTTTTCTTTTATTTTTACCCTTGACCTGTGAAACAAACATGTATTTCTAACAATAACAAATGCTTCTCCATGGTGCTGCTTTTAAATTGACACAACCACGTCACCTGAAATGTTAAGAATCATCATGGTATAAAAATAGGTTCTGGTATGTTTAGAGGAATGGTTTTCAAAGTTTTATTTCATCAAATAGGTATAAGGTAAAAATACAAAGTCCCGATCAGAGGTTAGTAATTTTTTTCACAAATATATGTTCTGTAACTTCTCTGTAAGTGAATTTACATAGCTTTGTAAAAAGAAAGGTATTTTTAAATTTTAATTGCTGTCAAAGCAGTGAGGCTTTCTCAGTCTTAGGTATTCTGAACATAAATTATTACTAATAAAAGCTGAGTAGAATATGGGTATCTCTATCCATATGTGTTTTATACATACAAACTCACTTCATAATCTGGTTTGGAAATTATATTTTTAAGTCACCTGAGCATAGGGTCTTCTGACTGTCTATTTGACCTCTGCAAAACAGATTGAAGGTTTTGTGGAAAGATAGAGACAAACACACCTATATATATCTATATCTATCTATCTATAGATAGATATATGCACATTTTATATATGCTCAAAATATATCCACATATTATATATGTATAAATATTAGACCAACATTAAGTTATATCCACTAATATTAACTCACTATATATATATATATATATATATATATATATATATATATATACACGTAATAGTCACTCATTATATACATATACGTAATAGTCACTCATTATATACATACATATATACATATGTATATAAAATATATATATACACATACCAACATGATCTTGAATTTAAACTTCCATAGTTACCTTCTTAGTGACATTTGGTATATTGCCACCCCTGTTCTGGGCCATAGTCCCTTCACATCAAAAGAGTAAAAATAAATGTGTGTATATTTCTTATCAGGATTAAATGGGAGAATATCTGGAAGGCACTCAGTATAGTATACCACTTTTATTTAAGGAGTATCACATGGCTTGTATTGATTGCTTAAAGTTTTCTACTCATTTAAGAAAATTTGGAGGCTGTTGAGAAATGACTGCTATTTATACTGGTAGGGATTACTTTTGTGTAAAAACAGCTTTTTTGAAATGTAATTGTTATATCATGAATGTACCCATTCTAAGTATAAGATTCAATTTGCATCAGTCTGGTTTAGTTGTAACTTCTAAAACTATTTTGAGGGATGAATAGTTTTTTTTTTACTCCCAGTTCATTAAAATTTTTAGGATATTTACAGAATTACACAGCCATCATAGCAATCTAATTTTGGCACTTTACCACCTCCCTAGTAAGAAGTTTCTTCTCCATTTACAGTTATTTTTCACTCCCACCCCAGCCCTAGACAATTGTCAATGTATTTCTGTCTGTACATATTTGCCTTTTTAGGCATTTTATATCAAATAATATAATATGTGTTCTTTCGTGTCTGGCTTTTTTCACTGAGCATAATATTTCGGGTTGAGCCATATTGTAGCAGATAGCATGACTTCATTTGGTAAATGTGAATTTTAACTTGAATTGTAGATTGCTCTTGCTCAGAGTCAGATAGTAGGTAGACACAAAATGTACCTACTCAATTCAGCAGCCATATTGCTCTCCTAACTGGCCCCGCATATATTTTTATTCCGAATTCTCTGAATAGGCTTAATGCTATTTCACAATAAGAGGGGTGAGGGAGAGAGAGAGAGAAAGAGGGAGGGGAATGAATACATGCTGACAGCAAAGAATAGCTATAACAGCCTTAATTGAGCCCAAGGTGGTAGATTTCAGCACTTTCCATATTGTGATGGTATCACATCAAACCATCAAGCAGCATACCTCACCTCTCCCCCAAACTGCATTTCAGATGTTGCTCAGTACTTTTCGACATACCTTGAGGAAGGAACACTTTATTCTCCTAATCCATGGTATGTGAGATACAATAAAACCAAAGTATTGCAAAAATAAGACACCCACACCCTAAGCTTCCTCTTTTATTAAATGCAATAGACATAAATGGTACTCTGTAAAATTGCTATATAAGTTTCTTGTATGCACTCTCAATTGTTGCCTTTATCTTATGGCATAGTAACAAATAGTTCCTAGAGTTAATCCAGTTTGCAGATCCCACTTCGAGTAACAGATTACGTTTTGACAAAGCCAGCAGAGGAACTCAGGCATGCACAGAGCTCCAAAAGGCACTTTGAATAGTATTTATTGTTTATACTGTTTCTCATATGATCTTACCTTTTTAAAAATACGTTGAAACTCTTTCCAACTCCATCTGAACTAGTCCAAGATAAACTTTCAAGACTATTCTGATAACTTACTCACTTGCTTGCAAGTTGTTCATTTTTTATTATTAGCATGAGGAGGAGATTTTTCAATGAGGAATACCAAGAGGAATGCTTTTTCAATCTTTGTCTGAGACCTCTCTTATAGCCTGTTGTTTTCCATTTTTGCCCTTGAATCACCATATTCTTGAGACTGCAAGACTGTGGACTCTTCTCAGCCTCTGTCTACTTATCTCATCTCTCCCTCTTATATCACACTGCCCTGTTCTGAAACTATTAGTACACTTCTGAAAAATCATCTTGCTCAGTGTTCTTCATCATAATCCAGTGAATCTCAAAATACATTTCACCAACATTACTTATTTTCCTTCTTATTAAATAGTAGAAGCCCCTTAGATCTCAGCAAAGATTAAAGGACATTCTGGTCAACTTAATGTACATTCCAGATCTATCTGTTTAAGAGCAGCATTAAGAGATGGAAAGATGTTGACTGCTTCCTCTATTGCCACATACTATGTTATTAATAGTGCCATGGAGGACTTCCCATTGAATTTGTGAAAACTCAGGAATGCAAACCCTGATTTCCTATTAATGTTTTTCCAGTGTTCATCTCAAATAAAATTGCTAGCCTAAAACAATAACACATGTTTTGTAGCATAGGCAGCTTTGAACAAAATTGCAAAGCATATAAAGTGTGTTTGACATCTCTTTCCTCCTTGCTTTGTAAGTGCAATCCATTCTTTTCAGAATGCTAACTTGGCTCTGAACCAGCCGGTTATAAAAACAAATCTTGCTCACGGTGATGAGCTATCAGGAGTTAGGTTCACACTTTTACTGGACAATTCAAGGGATGTGCTTAATGGCTGTGCTAATTCACTTTAGAATTTTATATTATTTATACAATTTGCAATTACAGGAGAATGATGATGTTTGCCCTGCTGAAAGCCATCCCTGTAAAATTCCTCCCTACCAAGTCACTTCTGTGCAAGACAGTACTTGCTCTGCTCTGCTGCAGAGCTTCACACAAACGATCCTGACCATACAAGATTATTCCTATCCTCCTTGACTTTTGTTCCTCTGCTGCAACTTCTTCTAATCACAGTCTGGGTTCTGGGAAGCAGACTTTGGAGTTGAGTTTTGTAGGCAGCATGTTTATTAAGCCATACCCTTGAGATGAACACCTGTAGAAGGGCAGAGGTGACAGGATTGGGAAGAGGAAAAACTAGAGCTGTGATGTAAACCCTGTAACATCCTTAACCCCATGGACAACTTGGAGCTAGGATGACCCTTCAGAGTTGTCTCAAGTGGGGTTAAAATGGCTGAGTGTTTATACTACACCCCTTCATCAGTCAGTAGATATGGGTTGCCCTGGAACGGATGTGACATTGGCTGATTGGACTCTGCAACTCAGGTGGTACCTGAGAGAACGAACAACTAGAAGCTGCCTGGCCACAGCTGGAGCAAAAAGCTCTTCCTTGAAGGTGAATCTTGGTGGTGCATCTCCATGTCCATCATACCTTCTGTGTTCAGTTAACTCCTAGTCATTTTTAAAAATCACCGCTCAGGGGATCAAAGATGGCCTATTGTGAGCAGCTCAGGATTGCAGCTCCCAGTGAAAGCGCAGAGGGCGAGTGGACGCTGCATTTCCAGACAGATTCTTATTGCCCATACACCAGGAGATTCCCAGGTGGAGGAGCCCCACCCGTCACCAGCGTGGTTGGTTTGGCCGGCGCGGCTGTTTTCCACCGGCACGGCTGTTTTGGCCGTTGTGGCTGTTTTGGCCGGCAGGGCTGTTTTGGCCGGCGCCCCAGCATGGCGGTTCTCCATACAAATACATGGGTCCAGGCGCCATTTTAGCTGGCGATTGGAGCTCTGGGAAGGCAGAGTTGCCCATTCATCTGATTAAAAAAGGGGACTGAAACAGGGAGCCAGGCCAGGAGATTCCCGGGCCAAAAAGTGCCATGAATCTCAGAGCCGCTGTTTCAGCCAGTGCAGTGGGTCGCCGCATGGGAAATCACACAGATCCTGGCGCCTTTTAACAGGCGACTGGAACACCTGGGAGATAGTTGATCATTCAGCTAAAAAAAAGGTTCTGAGGCAGGGAGCCAGGTGATCAGGCTCGGCTGGTCCCACACCCACAAAAAAAAGCAATCGGAAATGCTCTGGATCTGAGAGTTTCACAGCAAGCACAGCTGAACCTGGGACGGTCCAGCTCTGTGGGGGAGGGGCATCTGCCATTACCGAGGCAGTCCACCACTATGGAGGTAGTTTGCCATTGCTGAGGCAGCCTGCCATTACAGACAGAGTCTGCCATTATACAGGTGGGCTGCCATTGCGGAGGCAGCTCTAACTATACCTGTATAAACAGGACTGCAGGGAAGTTGGCTGGGCAGAGCCCACAGCAGCTCAGCAAAGCCTCTGCAGGCAGACAGTGACTAGGCTGCCTCCTCGCTGGGCAGGGCAGCCCTGAGAAAAGGCAGCAGCACAACAGAAACTCATAAATAAAGCCCTAACTCCCCAGGACAGAGCACCTGGGAAAAAAGGGGGTTTATGAGTTCAGCTGCAGCAGACTTAAACGTACCTGCCCAGCAGCTCTGAATGAACAATGGAGAAGCTACCACAGCTCCTATAAAGGACAGACTGTCTCCTCAAGCAGCTCCCTGACCCCAGTATATCCAAAGAGTCACCTCATAAAGGAGAGCTCAGACTGATATTTGGCGGGTATCCTTCTGGGACAAAGATAGCAGAAGAAGAAACTGGCAGCAACCCTTACTGTTCTGCAGCCGCTGCAGGTGATCCCCAGGCAAGCAGGTCCTGGAGTGGACCTCAGCAGTCCTACAGCAGAGGGGCCAGACTGTTAGAAGGAAAACTAAGAAACAGAAAGAAATAACTTCATCGTCAACAAACTCGACGTCCCACTCAGAGACCCAATCTGAAAGTCAACAACTACAAAGACGACAGGTGGATAAATCCACAAAGATGGGAAGGAACCAGTGCAAAAAGGATGAAAACACCCGAAACCAGAACACTCTCTCCTCCAAGGGATCACAACTTACCAGCAAGGGAACGAGGCTGGATGGAGAATGAGTGTGATGAATTGACAGACTTCAGAAGGCGGGGTAATAAGAAACTTCTCTGAGCTAAAAGAACATGTTCTAACCCAATGCGAAGAAACTAAGAACCTGGAAAAAAGATTTGGCGAAATGCTACGAGAATAAACAACTTAGAAGAGGAATATAAGTGAATTGATGGAGCTGAAAAACACAAGAACTTTGCGAAGCATACACAAGTTTCAACAGCCAAACTGACCAAGCAGAAGAAAGGATATCAGAGGTCGAAGATCAACTCAATGAAATAAAATGAGAAGGCAAGATTAGAGAAAAAAAGGTAAAAAGGAATGAACAAAGTCTCCAAGAAATATGGGACTATGTGAAAAGACCTCATATACGTTTGATAATTGTACCTGAATGTGACGAAGAGAATGATCCAAGCTGGAAAATATTTTTCAGGATATTGCCCAGGAAAACTTCCCCAACCTAGCAAGGCATGCCAATATTCAAGTCCAGGAAATAGAGAACACCACAAAGATATTCCTCAAGAGCAACCCCAAGGCACATAGTCGTCATATTTACCAGGGTTGAAATGAAGGAGAAAATGCTAAGGGCAGCCAGAGAGAAAGGTCGGGTTACCCACAAAGGGAATCCCATCAAACTCACAGCAGATCTCTCAGCAGAAACCCTACAAGCCAGAAGAGAGTGGGAGGCCAATATTCAACATCCTTAAAGAAAAGAACTTTCAACCCAGAATTTCATATCCAGCCAAACTAAGCTTCATAAGTGAAGGAAAAATAAAATCCTTTGTGAACAAGCAAGTACTCAGAGATTTTATCACCACCAGGCCTGCTTTACAAGAGCTTGTGAAAGAGACACTAAACATAGAAAGGAACAACCAGTACCAGCCATTCCAAAAACATACCAAATGGTAAAGAGCATCAACACAATGAAGAAACTGCATCAACTAATGGGCAAAACAGCCAGCTAGCATCAAAATGCCAGATATAGGTGATGGGGAGGAAGACAGCAAATCACACTGCCATGTGTGTACCTATGCAACAATTTTACATGTTCTTCACATGTACCCCAAAACCTAAAATGCAGTAAAAAAAAATGGCAAGATCAAATTCACACGTAACAATATTAACCCTAAATGTAAATGGGCTAAATGCCCCAATCAAAAGACACAGAATGGCAAATTGGATACAAAGCCAAAACCCATCAGTGTGCTGTATCCAGGAAACCCATCTCACATGCAGAGGTAAACAAAGGCTCAAAATAAAGGGATGGACAAAGATTTACCAAGCAAATGGAGAGCAAAAGCATGAGTTGCAATTTTCATCTCTGATAAAATAGACTTTAAACCAACAAAGATCAAAAGAGACAAAGAAGGACATTACATAATGGTAAAAGGATCAATGCAACAGGAAGAGCTAAGGATCCTAAATATATACACACTCAATACAGGAGCACCCAGATACATAAGGCAAGTTCTTAATGACTTGCAAAGAGACTTAGACTCCCACACAATAATAGTGGGAGAATTTAACACCCCATTTCCAATATTAGACAGATCAACGAGACGAAGTTAACAAGGATATCCAGGACTTGAACTCAAACCTGGACCAAGCAAACCTAATAGACATTTACAGAACTTTCCACCCCAAATCTACAGAATATACATTCTTCTCAGCACCACATTGCACCTACTCTAAAATTGATCACGTAATTGGAAGTAAATCACTCCTCAGCAAATGCAAAAGAACGGAAATCATAACAAACAGTTTCTCAGACCACAGTGCAATCAAGTTAGAACTCAGAATTCAGAAACTAACTCAGAACTGCACAGTTTCATGGAAACTGAACAACTGGCTCCTGAATGTTGACTGGATAAACAATGAAATGAAGGCAGAAATAAAGATGTTCTTTGAAACCAACGAAAATGAAGACACAACATACCAGAATCTCTGGGACACATTTAAAGCAGTCTCTAGAGGAAAATACATAGCAATAAATGCCCACGTGAGAAGCAAGGAGAGGTCTAAAATTGACAGCCTATCATCAAAATTGAAAGAGCTAGAGGAGCAAGACCAAAAAAACTCAAAACCTAGCAGAAGACAAGAAATAGCTAAGATCAGAGCAGAACTGAAGGAGATAGAGAAACAAAAAACCCTTCAAAAAATCAATAAATCCAGGAGCTGGTTTTTTGAAAAGATCAACAAAATAGACCACTAGCCAGATTAATAAAAAAAGAAAAGAGAATAATCAAGTAGATGCAATAAAAAATGATAAAGGGGATATCACCACAGATTCCACAGAAATACAAACCATCATCAGAGATTATTACAAACAACTCTATATACATAAACTAGTAAACCTGGAAGAAGTGAATAAATTCCTGGACACTTGCATCCTCCCAAGCCTAAACCAGGAAGAAGTAGAAACCCTGAATAGACCAATAACAAGGTCTGAAGTTGAGGCAGCAATTAAGAGCCAACCACCCAAAAAAAGCCTAGGTCCAGATGGGTTCACAGTCGAATTCTACCAGACATACAAAGAGGAGCTGGTACCATTCCTTCTGAAACTATTCCAAACAATCCAAAAGAGGGAATCCTTCCCAGATCATTTTATGAGACCAACATTATCCTGATACCAAAACCCCGCAGAGACTCAGCAAGAAAACTTCAGGCCAATATCCATGATGAACATAGACGCAAAAATCTTCAATAAAATACTGGCAAACCAATTGCAACAGCTCATCAAAAAGCTTATCCACCATGATCAAGTAGGATTCATCCCAGATATGCAAGGCTGGTTCAACATATGCAAGTCTATAAACATAATTCACCACATAAACAGAACCAAAAACAAAAACCACATGATTATCTCAATTGATGCAGAGAAGGCCTTTGACATAATTCAACAGCCCTTTATGCTAAAAACCCTCAATAAACTAGGTATTGATGGAACGTATCTCAAAATAATAAAAGCTATTTATGACAAACCCACAGCCAGTGTCATACTGAATGGGCAAAAACTGGAAGCATTCCCTTTGAAATCTGGCACTAGACAAGGATGCCCTCTCTCACCACTCCTATTCAATATAGTATGGAAGTTCTAGCCAGAGCAATCAGTCAAGAAAAAGAAATAAAGGGTATTCAAATAGGAAAGGAGGAAGTTCAATTTTCTCTATTTGCAGATGACATGATTGTATATCTAGAAGACCCCATTGTCTCAGCCCAAAATCGCCTGAAACTGATAAGCAACTTCAGCAAAGTCTCAGGATACAAAATCAATGTGCAAAAATCACAAGCATTCCTATACACCAATAACAGAGTTAAAGAGAGCCAAATCAAGAACGAATTGCCATTCACAATTGCTACAAAGAGAATAAAATACCTAGGAATACAACTAACAAGGAACGTAAAGGACCTCTTCAAGGAGAACTACAAACCACTGCTCAAGGAAATGAGAGAGGACACAAACAGATGGAGAAACAGTCCATGTTCATGGTTAGGAAGAATCAATATCATGAAAATGGGCATACTGCCCAAAGTAATTTACAGATTCAATGCTATCCCCATCAAGCTACCAATGACCCTCTTCGCAGAACTGTAAAAAACCACCTTAAATTCATATGGAACCAAAAGAGAGCCTGCATAGTCAAGACAATCCTAAGCAAAAAGAACAAAGCTGGAGGCATCACACTACCGGACTTCAAACTATACTACAAGGCTACAGTAATCAAAACAGCATGGTACTGGTACCAAAACAGAGATATAGACCAATGGAACAGAACAGAGGCCTCGGAGGCAACACAACACATCTACAACCATCCAATCTTTGACAAACCTGACAAAAACAAGCAAAGGGGAAATGATTCCCCTGTTTAATAAATGGTGTTGGGAAAACTGGCTAGCCATGTGCAGAAAGCAGAAACTTGACCCCTTCCACTAAAATTAACTCCAGATGGATTAAAGATTTAAACATAAGACCTAACACTGTAAAAACTCTAGAAGAAAATCTAGGCAAAACCATTCAGGACATAGGCGTAGGCAAGGACTTCATGACCAAAACACCAAAAGCATTGACAACAAAAGCCAAAATAGACAAATGGGACCTAGTCAAACTCCACAGCTTCTGCATAGCAAAAGAAAGTCATTAGAGTGAATTCGCAACCAACAGAATGGGAAAAAAACTTTTGCAGTCTACCCATCTGACAAAAGGGCTGATATCCAGAATCTACACAGAGCTAAACAGATTTACAAGAAAATAACAAACCCATTCAAAAGTGGGCAAAGGATATGAACAGACACTTTACAAAAGAAGACATACATGAGGCCAACAAACATGTGAAAAAATGCTCATCATCACTGGTCATTAGAGAAATGCAAATGAAAACTACATTGAGATACCATCTCACACCAGTTAGAATGGTGATCATTAAAAAATCTGGAGACCACAGATGCTGGAGAGGATGTGGAGAAATAGGAACACTTTTACACTGTTGGTGGGAGCGTAAATTAGTTCAACCATTGTGGAAGACAGTGTGGCCATTCCTCAAGGGCCTTGAAATAGAAATTCCATTTGACCTAGCAATCCCATTACTGGTTATATATCCAAAGGATTATAAATCGTTCTATTATTATAAAGACACATGCACACAAATGTTCATTGCAGCACTGTTTACAATAGCAAAGACCTAGATCCAACCCAAATGCCCATCAATGATAGACTGGACAAGGAAAATGTGGCACATATACACCATGGAATATTATGCTGCCATGAAAAATGATGAGTTTGTGTCCTTTGTAGGGACATGGATGAACCTGGAAACCATCATTCTCAGCAAACTGACACAAGAACAGAAAATCAAACACCACATGTTCTCACTCATAGGTGGGTGTTGAACAATGAGAACACATGGACACAGGGAGGGGAGCATCACACACTGGGGTCTGTCAGTGGTTGGGGGGAATAGGGGAGGGACAGAGCGAGGTGGGGGAGTTGGGGAGAGATAACATGGGGAAAAATGCCAGATATAGGTGATGGGGAGGAAGGCGGCATATCACACTGCCATGTGTGTACTTATGCAACAATCTTGCATGTTCTTCACATGTACCCCAAAACCTAAAATGCAATAAAAAAATAAAAATAAATCGCCGCTCAAAGATGGTTCAACTTTTTTCCTTTTAAAAATGGATTTATAGTTGTATGCACATACACACACAAATACATCTGTTTATATTTAGCCTCTTTTAGGGACAATAAGATCTGAAGGCAGGTCAGTTTTCTGTGTACAGGCTCACTTTTGGGATAAGCTCCATTATTTTTTTGATAACTGTCTTTTATGTAAGGGAAAGGAGACACAATTATCATACATTGCCCTTTATTATTAATATTTTTTCTGAGCAACATTTGCACCTAAGTAGAAGCAATAACAAAGAAGCTGAGACAGATAAGCTGAATTAGTGACACAATGATGCTAAAGGTGTTTTGGATTGAATGGTTTGTTGTCTGTTAACATTATGCACACAGGGCAGACAGGCCAAGCATTTCACAAATGAATCACATTCATCATTGGAGTACTGCTTGATCAGTGCAAATCCATTACCACTATTAAGCCACTATCTGCTGATTTCAACCCTAATTCAGCACAGAATACAAAGTACACCTCCTGCCATCACTGTACATAAAGGTTGAACAATTTATAATTTTAGAATATGAGAAAAATGATGTAATTATTTGACCTGCTTATTCACTGAGTAACTGACTAAATAGGTAGGTCAAGAAGGAATTAAGAAAACTGGGTAATCCACTCCTAAGACTTAGTTATCAAGGGATTGTGACAAATATATGCAGATTTTTCGTATCTCCAGATGATTACTGTGTTTACAAATCATCATCTCAAATCTTTTACAAGTATGTTAAAACAAGATTTAGTAGTGTATTTTAAAATTTGCATTTACTTTTTAATAAAAAATGACTAATATTGAAAATATTAAAATATACATTTACCCCGAATGCATTTGTTAACTTCTATATGGATGAAGAAGTAAAATTGTCATAATGCACAATAAATATTCATCATCTGATCAAATGTTGATATTATATGAACCTTAACCTTCCCAAAAGGAAAGTGCTTAGTGGTACAGACTACTCACATTTACAAATATGTCCTCTTCAAACATCTCATAAGGGGCTTATATTTAAAAAGTAGTCTTTAATAAATAATAATTAATAAAATGTGTAGACAGTTTTTTTTCTATAATGAGGCATCACTGCATTCATGAAACTTAGAAAAAATGCTTAGAATGGATTTCTGCATCAGATGATTCAGAAGAACAGAACTTTCTAATCTGTTGAATAGCATCTGCACATGGATGAAGTGTATGAGGGAATCAAATACATAGAAACCAGTTAAAGAAAACAGAACCAAGCCTACACATTTACAGCTCTTAGGGATAAATATTCCTTTCCTTTATTTTATTGCTTTTTTCTTTATTTTAGATAGGTAAACATTTCTCTTTTTCAGTTCAGCCAGTAAATATAACTTGCATTAAATGATGGCATGAAACTAGGGGTTTTATCTGACCATATTTCATACTTTGATCTGCATATAAGATACAAAGAAATGAGGTCTAGAAAACATTAAGCAACTTGCCCAATTATCACAGTTAATAGCAAAGGCAAAATTTGAACATATACTTTCACAAACTATTATCTACTATACTATTCCTCCTATCCAAAAATCACTGATTATGTCTTAAGTTCTTGTTTATCAATAAGTCTAATTTCTTTTTTGAGATGGTCTGTCGCTCTGTCACCCAGGCAATGCAGGGCAGTGGCATGATCTTGGCTCACTGCAACTTCTGCCTCCTGGTTTCAAGCGATTCTCCTGCCTCTGCCTCCTGAGTATCTGGGATTACAGGTGTGAGACACCACACCCTGCCAAGTCTAATGTTTTATACACTGTCTTCTTTAGCCTGTTCATTGAATGCTAGAAGGTGAGCAATTCTGTAAACAGTAAAGTTTCAGCCTAATGTGGCAGAATTCAGGAGTAATAATGAACATATTCAGTAAATGGTATGGCGTAGGCACTAACCAATCAAAATAGACTCCTTGCCTTTTAGAATAGACTTACTTCTGGTAGAATCTATTATGTCTTCTTATTAATTGATGCCAAAATTCCTATTATTTATCACTGAAGATCAAGGCTGTTCATATTTAAGTTTGCATGGTTCTTGCTCAGGGAATGCATTTTCTTATGAAAATTTATTTCCACATGTAGGTCAAAAATGTAATGAAAAATATCATGGCTGGATTGCAGCAAACCAACAGTGAAAAGATTCTCCTGAGCTGGGTCCGACAATCAACTCGTAATTATCCACAGGTTAATGTAATCAACTTCACCACCAGCTGGTCTGATGGCCTGGCTTTGAATGCTCTCATCCATAGTCATAGGTAAGGAGACTACTGGGACATTAAATAAGTTTTAAAAGTATTGATTTAGACTCTGATAATATTTTTTTCCACAGTGTGGTTCCAGATCATGTCCTACTTCACAACATGTTATGTACGTTGACCATATTGGTCTAACGTTCCTTTGGCATGAACTAGTTAAGAATATTTTCATGTGTTTTATGTGATACATATCATTTAGTTGTTGAAATATTAACATTAGTGGAGCATGAAATTCGTTATGGTGGACGGAGAGTATCAATATGTTTGACATTGGGACTCTTAGAAAATCCAGGTTGTATTCTAACCTTGATGAGAATGGGGTTGGTCTTTTTATACAAATACTGTGTTTGTGTAAGCCTAAACTGTACAGCTAAAAATGGTTGTAGATCTCACATGAGTAATTGTAAAATTAATTACCATAATCAGATAAATAGTGTGGAGAAAGAAACATCTGTCTTATCAGATACACACTTAGATACAAAACACCCTGTATACTTTCTTCTAGTTCAGGGTCATAAGATGCTCTGAGCATTTTAGCAAGCAAGACAAAGAGCGGAACACAATTAATTCTATGACACAGTGTTCAGAATACCAAAAGAAACAGTTTCTCTGGAACAGCACATCAATTGATATAAAGCAAGAGAGAGTTCTTCTTTGGGTCTAAATAAAAAGAACTCACTGTAATATTGTAAACTAAAGTCCTTAACTATATTCCATACAACATTATATTTAAGATGAAAAACAAGTTTTTTGCTTTTCTTATGTAACGAAGTTCAGTAAATGAATTAACAGTTCAAGAAAAAAGCAAAGCAATGTAGGAAATATATGTGTATATATATACATGCACACTTACAGATACAATATATATTATATATATACCATATATACTACACCACTTATATGTGTGTGCGTGTGTGTATATGTGTATGTGTATTTGAGAGAGAGAGACTACAGTTATTCTACTTTGGTCTTCCTGTTACCTATTTCATTTAAACAACCTAGGACTAAATTCATTGCCTACTTAACTGTATTTAAACTGCCACTCGATTGCATCTTTCCTAATTTTCAGTGCAAGTTATGTTTTCTCAGTTTTTTTTTTTTTTGATGACTCTACCATTTTTCTATGCCAATCCTGCTTCTAGAAAAGCTCAGAATATGAATTTCCTCTATGGTAAAGCTCAATTCAAGAGCAAACACACTTCAAATAAGCATCTTTGTTAGGTGTCTCGCTCCAGCTAGATTTAATTAACCCCCTCCAGACTGGGTTTTCAGGTGAATTACTCAGCAACCCGATTTTAGAAAAGAGGCAGACCTGCATTCAAACGTCATGTTAAAGCGATGTTACATTATTTTTTGTATGACAGAAGAAAAATTTTCCACAACTTCCATACAGTTAGATAAGAAGGGATAGAGACATTCAGTCTGTGTTTTAAGCCAACGCTCATTTATGCAGCCACATGCTTCACACTAAGGGACTGAAAATATTGATTTTGTTGTTCATGTACACATCTGCAGATGAACAAAAATATCAAGGATCAGGTTATGTGGTCCTTGTTGGCTCTCTAACATTTTCCATTCAAGTGGAAGACTTCATTCCTGCAAGCATGTTCATACTCTATATTTGTTAACATTCTATTTCATGATTTCTGAAGACATTTGTAGGTAATACAGTAAACATAACCCAGATTGCCCTGCTTTATCTCTCTGTGACCCACTCTTTCTCTGTCAAAATATCCTCATATATATATTCTCTCCTGTCATATTGGATAAATCATCAGCAACTCTCTCTTTATGCATTATATGGTTACTTTTCAAGAGGTTCTTCAGTTGTTTAATGTTCTTTCATGAATCGTCTCCCCCCTTCTTTTTGTATTTGACAGATGTTCATATTGTTTATCAAAAGAAAAAAAAATGGTTGAACTTTCTGTTCCAGCATGATTGTCATTGTTACATTTAGGAATGTCATGAAGTACCCTGATTTCAATAATTTCATGACTAAGCTGTATAGAACAAAGGTGTGTGGTTAATATAGAACATAAGGACTGGCTAAGGGACATGGAAGTTAAAGGCTGTGTGATAAAACATAAAGTCCACTATGATACCCTTCAAAGGAAGCCAGATTTCTACTTTTTGTGTTAAAACCCAATGATAATAGACTAGAAACATGTACAAAATATGCAGATAAAATTACAGTAACTATAAAGTTGCAATTAAATTATCTTCTTAAATCCTTATTATAGTGTATTACTAAAGTAAGTTAAAAGAAAACGGACATTAGAGCCAGGAGCAAAGGGAAAAAAAAAATGTATCTTCATGACCCCAACCCTACTTACCACATTTCAATTCTTAGATGTAGTCACTGTCAGCCACTTGTACTTTTGTTCCTGGTCGTTATCATAATAATATGTATGATATGTTTCTACTTCTTGACAAATTAATTTCTGACATTATACGTATTTACTCCATAATATGAAGCTCAGCCATATTACCTTTCATCCCCAGGTATTTCCTAATTTTATTACTTATAATCATTTTATTCTTGTAATTTTAGCTTTTATTACATTTAATGATACGAGTACACCTTTTTAAAAATTTTTGTATTCAGTTTAGAAAGGAACTGTTGACCAATATGAAAAATGAGAAAATCATCACACATCTTTACTCTCTCCTCTTCTCCACTTCCCATTTTGAATTATATTATTTTTGCATTAGTAGTATTTGTAACATTTATATCTGTTCTATAAAGATAGATATTCTTGGCTTGAGTCTGTGAATTGAAAATACATCACTGTTGTTTTACAAATATAATTAACTTTACAGCCAAGTAATAGAAATGAATGTTTTTAAGCAATTATGATTTTGTAGACACTGGTCTAAGTAAAATATTTCATCAGGTTCTCATGACAGGGATGCTATCATTTTACCCATCTCACAAATTGATAAACTGAGTTGTAGAGAGGTTATGTGACTTACCTAAAGCTATTTGGTTAATATGTGGTAGAGCCAGGATTTAAATTTATACTATCCTAATCATGGTGTTGATTTCACTAAAAGTCTGATTTTTCTTGGTTGCATGAATATGGTCCAGGTTAACATAAAATGTGGTGCGAATTTCCTTCATAGTTGGTTAGAGCTAACGATTTTATGCATTTGAAAATCATAGATATTTAAAATGTTATTAACTTTAATGGTATAAAATTATCAATTATGAATTCATTTTTAAGTCTAGACATGACCTCAAGGGCCACTCCGTGCAATCCTTTTTTCAATGAGAATGCCAAAGCTCAAATAAATTATGTGACTTAGATAAAGATATCCCCACACTCAGGTGATTAGTTAATGGCCAAGGAAAAGGGGAAGTAAGACAAGGGAAAACAGCTAGAATGTGTAAGCAATTCTCTTTTTTCTCATCATACTCATTCTAACCTTGTATACTATGCTGTAGATGAGAAAGCTAGTTTTTCATACATTCTCACTTAAATTCTTTTTTCTACTCCCGTTGTTTACATTAAAAAATGAAGATAAAGCAGAGGCTGCATAAAGAACTTAAAAGTCCCCTAAATAGTCTAGATTTTTTTTTATTTTTTATATTCTTTACATAACTAAAGGCATTTTCCAATCTATGAATATGCTAGCTTCCATAAGCTTGTTAGCTGTTTGGGGTATTTTTGGAGTATATGGAGGGATTTGATTTCCTAATAATTGTACAAAATTCTCGTGGTATTAACCAGGGTAGAAGCAATTAAAAGGAAATGAGAAATCAATGATAAATGAATCTCTGTGTGTGTGTATGTGTGCACATGCGTGCACAAATATGTGTGTGTGTGTGTGTGTGTGTGTATATATATATATAAATTTTTTTTTTAGATTAAGTCTTGCTGCGATGCCCTGGCTGGAGTGTAGTAGCCCAGTCTCAGCTCACTGCAACCTCCCACTTCCCAGGTTCAAGCGATTCTCCTCACAGCCTCCTGAGTAGCTGGGACTACAGGCACGTACCACCATACCTGGCTAATTTTCATATTTTTAGTAGAGACAGGATTTTACTGTATTTCTAAGGCTGATTTCAAACTCCTGACCTCAAGAGATCTACTTGCCTTGGCCTCCCAAAGTGGTGGAATTCAGGTGCGAGCCACCGTGCCCAGCCAATTTTGAATTATGGTTTTAGAAAATAACAGCTAACCTACCTTTGTAACATCTTTTTTTTTTTTCCTTTGCATAGCATGAGCTCTTAACAGGAGTCCACTGACACATTCGAAACATCCTAAAGTTGCATGTAAATTCTGTTTACAGATATGGATATGGATATGGATGGTTATTTGTAGGAGTAGATGTTTTATAGCTCTTATCAGATTATCGAAGGTGTCTGGTGATTCAGAAAAGGTGAAGACCAGTTTACTAATGATTTCCAGTGCTGTTGGAATAAATTATAATTTTTTAACAGCCAAGGCATTATGTTAACTTGAGCTGGTTTCTGTCTCTTAAATCTACCTCCTACCAGTTAATACTTAGAATCTTCCAATGGAGCCAGGCCTGTGAGGGCTTGATTTCTATCTGAGCATGTTTTCCCTTTTTCCTTCCCCTAAGAACTTTAGTTCTCTAATACTCACACAACTTAGAATTCTATTATCAACACCTTTTTAATGCAAGCCCAAAGGTCTATTTAATTCCTCCTTTCAGCCTCAAACTTTCTTGACCTCTTCAGATTTTACAAAACATTTTCTCTCATTGTGTGTGCTTTTTCACATTCAGAGTTTAATTAATTCATTATGCCTTCTTTATTTTTCTTCCTCATTCAATTTAAAATCCTTATAAGACAAGAACTGCCTCTTACACTCCTTTGAGTCTTCTCTATTACCAAGTAATGTGGTATGTATATTGTATGTGCTCATCCATTCTCTCATGTAGTTGATAAATACTTGTTGAGCCTCTATTATGTGTCAGACTGGGGTTTCCAGCAGTGAACAAAACAGGCAATAAAAGATTCTACATTCAAGTGGAAGAGAAAGATACAGAGATAAGTTTAATTAAATTATATAATATGTTAAATACTAGTAATTGTTAATGAGAATAGTATGAAGCAGTTAAGGAGAAACAAAGTAAGTATATGTGAGTTTAATTTGAGGCATGCAATTTTGGTTTTCATTTACATTTTTATTTACTTAGGAGACTGGGTCTTGCTCTGTCACCCAGACTGCAGTGCAGTGGTGCAATCATGGCTCACTATAGCCTCCCAGGCTCAAGTGATTCTCCAACCTCAGCCTCCTGAGTAGCTGGGACCACGGGGCATACCAGCATACTTGGCTAAATTTTTTTAAAAAAATATTGTAGAAAGCAGGTCTACTATGTGCATTCAGGATGGTCTCTGACTCCTGGCCTCAACCAAATCCTTTAGCCTCAGCCTCTCAAAGTGCTTGATTTACAGGTGTGAGCCAAGGCGCCTGGCAAGCATGCAATTACAGATAGGGATTGGGCAGGGAAGATGGTTATCAGTGATACGATTTTCGAGTAAAGACCCAATGGAAGTAAAGGAGTGAGCCATGTTGATGTCTTGAAAAAGCAAATTCCAACAATTTCAAGTGTAGGAAACTATGGATCCTGTTTATGGAATATGAGGAAAGAGGCAATAAATAAAATCAGAGGGTTAATTGGGACTTGGACCCTGTTGGACTTTGTAGACCACATAAAATATGTAATTTTTACTTCCCCTAAAGCAGAGATTTGAGAAGATGGATATGAGATGAAACATGTTAACAGATCACTCTGGCAATTCTGCTGAGTACTGATTAACCCAGGCAAGAATGAGAGAAGGGGGAACAGTTATAAGGCTGTTGTGTTAATTCATGCAAGATAAAATGGATTTTAGACTAGAGTGATGGCAGTGTGGAGAGTCGGAAGCAGTCAAATTCTGAATACACTTTGAATTAAATGTTGTGTGAGACTAAAATAGTTATTAAGGATGACTCCAAGGGTTTTCATCTGAGTAACTGCAATTTTAAACATGCTGTTCATTATTGAGGAAGGGAGAACAGCAAGAAAAGTAGGTAGATTTTGGGGAGTGTGATGAGGATAAATATCAGAAACTGAGTTCAGGAAACCTGAAGCTTGTGATGACTTAAACGGAGATACTGAATACACAGAAGAATCTATAATTTGGAGTTTAGGGAAGAGGTCTGGGTTAGAGATATAAAATTTGGGCACTACCAGTAAATGGCTGGTATTGAAATCCAGGAGACTGGATGAGATAGATACATTTTTGTTGCTTGGATAAGCTAGTGTAGATTATTTATCTTCTTCGGGATTTTCTTTTGTCCCACATATTTATTGATTTATTATCGACAAATAAAATTGTATGTGTTTAAAGTACACAACATCAGCATTTTTTTTGAGACAGCAATATGTTGTGCCTGGTACACTTGGTTAGATTACAT